>JBBPBX010022133.1:0-39862 GCA_038048925.1 Garcialebias charrua
AATACTTACCATCCTGAGGCAATGGGAATGCCCATCTTCCAATTTCTGATCTGGAAGTGGCATCGGTTTTCCATGAAAAAAATAATAAAATAAATTTTATTTTGCAAGGCCTGATAAAATAAACAATGGTTTAAAGTGTAATGTATACCGGTACTCACTGGGCGTTGACAGGTCCTTGGGTTGAGGCGCTGCACTTGCTGAGGACAAAAACAAAAGATTATTCAGCGATGCAAAATAATTAAGATGAAGCAAAAAGGTGCATTAGCTGTGAAATGTCCAATGACCAACGCTCCACAAATTTATATATATATATATATATATATATATATATATATATATATATAGATAGATATATATATATATATAGATAGATAGATAGATAGATAGATAGATAGATAGATAGATAGATAGATAGATAAAGAAAAAAACAGTTGTTTATAAACACAACTGGAGCGACATGTTCACAGAGATACTGTATTAGTCAGAATGTAGTTTACAGTACAGTACTTATCTCATTTTGCCTAGTCAAAGTAAAATTAGATAGAAGGAGACATTTTAAAGCTTTTTTTTTATTTCATATTTACTCATTCATTTGCAACTGAAAAGCTTTGGTCTGAATTCAGGTCATCTGGACAGTTTTTTCCCTTCTATTTTTTAATGCTGAAACGTTTCACCTTCCAGCTGACCCCCGCCCAGTGTACACACACAAAAGGAAGAAAAAAAAGACACGGCATATAGTCATTCAGGAACGCGATGGCGTTGTAACACGCGGAGGAAGTAAGCACTGTAGCGAATACAGTTTTCCAACAGTCTAAAATTCACAAAAATGCTGCCCAAAGCTGTACAGCAACGCTGGCCGCTCAGCACATGCGTGTTAATGGAGACGCGTGCAGGCCTCGATAGTCTCAAAGCAAAACAAAGAAACAAAACAAAACCTCGTAGCCAGTGGTGGGATGTAACTAAGTACAAGTACTTTGTTACTGTACTTAAGTACATTTTTCATGTATCTGTACTTTACTTAAGTAGAATTAAATGTGGGTACTTTTACTTTTACTTCACTACATTTTACATGAAGTATCTGTACTTTCTACTACACTACATTTTTATAATGTGTTGAGTTACAAGCTACTTTCACGTTGCAGTTTTTTCAATTTGTCAAGAAACAAGAAATTCTTGCTGCAATATTAAAATGTGTCAGTTCATGGGGTGTTAGGAGACAAGAGATGTCTCTAAATGTCTCGACACACTCTGGTCCAAGTTTTGAAAATGGTGTCAGGAAGTTAAAATATTGTTCATTGTTGATCCATTACAAGGTTGACTAGACAGCATTTTAACTAGAGTTGATGACAAACTGGAGTTGAAATGTTCAGTGCATGATGTGTCTAATTCTCCTTTTTTTAAACAGAAAACTTTTACTTCTGTGTGTTTACTGCAATTAAAATGACACATTGGTTTTATTTTGTGTTAAATAAAAACTTTCAAAGGTAAAATCATCCTTATTATTCTTATTTTGCTTAATGACATTTTACTCTGCTGCATGTCAGAAATTCTGATGCACAGAATCACAAGTACAAGTGTGAACTGTGTCACAGAGCAAACACAATAAAAACATGTACAGTACTGTATTATCTGCAGCATTGTTCATTAAAATGACTCAACACTATTTATGTAATGCAGAAAATTTACATACAGTACACACACTTAATGGTATTGTAGGCCATTGCATTAGGTAATACATTCAGCAATTACTTTTACTTTAATACTTTAAGTATTTTTAAAAGCAAGTACTTATTTACTTTTACTTAAGTAAAAATATTAATATGGTACTTCTACTTTTACTAGAGTATATTTTTGTCTGTTTATTTGTACTTAAGTACAGTGTTTGAGTATTTTCTCCACCACTGCTCGTAGCATACGGCTTACTTGGATAGAATAACTTATTTTCTAAACTGTACTGTTCGATTTTCCTTTACATCGTCTGCCGCAGTTGTAGACACAAGTTAGCTTACCTTAGCACAATGTAGCTTAGCTGTTAGCTACATGTACGTCGTGACCACAGAATTCAAGAGAACAAAGCTATAAAACAGAACCAATTACCTTCAACTTCTGAATGGATTGCAGCAAGTTTAGGGCAGGAGTTCCGTGACAAATGAACAGAACACAGTTGAGCTCCGTGATCACCGCAGCACAGACAGAATATACTGTAAACAACAACGGTTGAGATTCAAGCCAGCGCGGTTCAACAAGAGAGGCGTTGACTGGTTGGAATGATCACGTGATACCTCCGCCAATCCAATCATAACGCTCGAGTTCCGAAGTTCTTCTTCTTGTTTTTTAATGGAAGAAAGCAAAAAACACAAGTACTGCCACCTACTGAAATGAATGTGTGACCTCGACATCGTGGAATAAATGAGGTTTCATGAGTCCACTGTTGGTAAAGCTTGTTTTTCTTCAACATGTAGGAACAACAGAATTATCCGTGCCCTGTTCCAGCAGGATATTATTTCTATCCCCTCATCTGTCTTCTACTGGAGAAACTTTGTCCCTGACTCACAATGGAAAAATGTGTGGACATTCATCAGAAACTGATGATAAACAACAAAATGAAAGATGTCTCCTTTAAACTGTTACACAGAATATATCCTACTAATCAATTCATGAAGAAATATATCAAAACAATTGACCCCAACTGTAAATTTTGCAAAGAGCACCCCGAAACAATCAGTCATTTATTCTGGAATTGTTGTATCATTAAGACATTTTGGAAGCATTGTAATAATTTTATCATCAGTAATATTGATTCAAAATTTTCGTTAAGATATGAACACATTATTTTTGGCTTTCACGAAAAGAATATTAATGTTTAAAAAAAACTGGCAATTAATTTAATTATAATATTTGGCAAATACCATATTCATAAATGTAAATTTTCATCATCTTCGCCTTTTTTTCCAGGCTTAATTAAAGAAATAGAATTATATTTATGCACCATTTCTAAGAGTAACAACAAGAAAGCTATAAACACGTTTGAATGTTGTAGCTCCTTGAGTATATTTAATGTATAATTTTATCTTTTATGCACTCATTGTAGAAATCTGGCACCCCCCTGGCATAGTTTTTTTTTTCCTCTGTGTTCCTTGTCCTTTGTTCTTTTTGTTCACATTCTTATGATTGTAAATGTATCTGTAGTAAATTAATAAAAAAAAATAAAAAAAAAAGGTTTCATGAGTCGATCGAATGAGATAACCTGCCTAAAGGTTGAATGAATGAATAACAACAAACAACAACAAACAACAACAATAATTATATTCTTCAAATAAATAATATACATTTGTAAAAAAGAAAAAAAGAATTGAGGAAATGCATTAAAATTCATTCAACCTTTATTTATTTAGTTTACACCCTTTTTTAAAATGTAATTAAAAAACAACAATCTTAATAAATCAATTGTCTAACTGCAAATTTATAGTCCTAAAAGTTTAACTCTGTGAACCGGGTCCAGATAATGTCCAAAACTGACGTTCATACGACGTACAAATGCGGTCATGGTTAGACGTCCTAATTAGACCTTGTTTGCACGTCGGTGCGACGTCTAGAATTGGACTCTCAAACGACGGACAAGTCTAATTTGTAAAAAAAGAAAAAAAAATTGAGGAAATGCATTAAAATGTTATTAAAAAACAACATTCTTAATAAATCAATTGTCTAACTGCACTTTTATAGTCCTAAAAGTTTAACTCTGTGAACATGGTCCAGATCACCTCCAAAACTGACGTTCATACGACGTACAAATGCAGTCATATTTAGACGTCAAAAAAAGACCTAGTTTGCACGTCGGGGCGACGTCTAGAATTGGTCTTCGACCAACGGGCTCTATATTGACGTCACCTCGACGTCCCCTGGACGTCTACTGTTTAGTGGGTACTTTGTCAATTTTCTAAAATACTAGAAAAAGTGTTTAGGAAAAGGTTGGATAATTTTTATTGAAAGGCATGTAGTGTAGTAACGTTAATGTGTTATCGCGAGATCAGATGGACCAGAGAGAGAGATTAGAAAAGACGGACATGTTGGCTAGAGTAACTTGGAGCACGTGTTAATAAATAAGTATAAAGCAAACTAAACGACAACACAACATTTTGGCGACGAGGAGAACGTTTGTCAAGAACCCAGAGGCAAAGAAGGACAACTGAGACAGAACCATGTCAGATAACGATCAGCAAGCTGCTGCCGGAGGTGCACCTGCACCGAGTTCCCCAGTAACAGAAGAACGTTCTGAGAACGTTATTTTTAGGTTACGGGAACGTTCCCTCATAACGTTGCATCAACGTTAGGGTGTGGAGTTTTCTCGTGGTTCTCAGAACGTTAGGTGTGAACGTTATGCTAGAACTTTCTTAGAACATTCCATAAATTTTATTATTATTATTATTATTATATGGATTCATACATTTTGTGCAAATTATGAACAATCAAAATAGATTCAAAGTTATTTATTCATCTACTGAACAATGTTTTTAACCTCCCAGAGAGAACAATTGCAAACAAAAGTACACTTGTGTTATAAGAAAGAAAACTCAAATGTTTATTTTTTCCAAACCAAAAATGTGAACTATTCCAAACTACATTGTCCCTTTCTTTAAACTTAAAAGTCCAGCTTGAACATAAATCAAATTAAATATGTGTTTTGCCATGATTTCTAGCTTTCAAATACAAGTACCTGTACAATACTGTCATTGTAATGAGAAATTTAAGTTGGCTAAATAAATCTCCATTGCACAAATGAAATCTTTCAAGTTTTATTAAAAATGTCCACAATTCTTAAATCAAATCCAACAAAAGAAGCTGAATAATAAATTTGTGACCTATCACATCAAATAGGTTTATTTTTCAAAGTGGTTTGCGTAAATTTAGATAGTAAATAAGATGAATGAATAACTTATCAAATTTGATTTGATTTGATGTTTATTCATTCATTTTAAAAGAACAATACAAGACAGTTTCATCAGATACAAGAATACAAGTAGGATAAAATGAAGGGAGCAGAAAGAAGATGAAATCTTATTATATCTGCCCCTTATTTCACAGTTTGTTCAACCAATGATAACCTTCAAGCAACATCACAGAATGAATAATTCTACTTATTTTTCTAACTGTAATACACAAACTACATCACAAAATGAATAATTCTACTTAATTTTCCTAACTGTAATACACAAACTAGATCACAAAATGAATAATTCTACTTAATTTTTCTAACTGTAATACACAAACTACATCACCCATAATTCTACTTAATTTTTCTAACTGTAATACACAAACTACATCACAAAATGAATAATTCTACTTAATTTTTCTAACTAATACACAAACTACATCACACTTAATTTTTTTTCTACTTAATTTTCCTAACTGTAATACACAAACTAGATCATAAAATGAATAATTCTACTTAATTTTTCTAACTGTAATACACAAACTACAAGATGGCACAACATCAAGATGTTCACAAAATGAATAATTCTACTTAATTTTCCTAACTGTAATACACAAACTACATCACAAAAATGAATAATTCTACTTAATTTTTTCTAACTGTAATACACAAACTGCGTCACAAAATGAATAACTCTACTTAATTTTTCTAACTGTAATACACAAACGCACTAAGCTACATCATAAGTACAACATAAGTGTAATACACAAACACACTAAGTTACATCATATATAGTTTTTGAGCAAGTCCTTTTTGACCTTTTTCTTAAATGTATACATTGATTTTGCATTTTTAACATCACTCTCCAGAGCATTCCACAATCGAACTCCCTGAATTGAGGTAGACCGTCCCTTTAAGCTGGTTCTGAATTGTGGTTTGATGAATATCTCTGTCCCTTTGAGATTGTAATAACTTTGTCTTTTTATAAAATTTCTTTGGATATTTAAAGGTAATGTGTTATTATGAGCCCTATACATAACTGATAAAATACTATATTCTACCAATTCCTGGAATTTCAATAAGTTTAGCTGAAGAAACAAAGTGTTTGATGGGTGACTGAAATGTTTTCTGGTGATTACTCTTACAGCTCTCTTTTGTAAAATAAAAACAGGCTTTGTAATAGTTTTGCACGCTTTTCCCCAAACCTCAATACAATAGATTAAATGTGGAGCAATGATTGTGTTATACAACATATGCAAAGCTTTATCAATTAAAAAATCCCTGACTTTATACAGTACTGCAATTGATCTAGCTATTTTTTAATGGAATTTACATGATGTTTCCATGTCAGTTTGTCATCAATGATAACACCCAGAAACTTCACTTCACTCACTTTACAGATCACAACATCTTCAATTTCAAATGGATCGTCATCAACAATTCTCTTTTTGTTACTGAATATCATGTAATTAGTTTTATCTAAATTCAAAGATAATTTGTTTAATTTAAACCAAGTTTGTATTTTTATAAATTCTGTTTTCATCATATCCAAAATCTGTTTTATGTCATTACCCGAACAGAAAAATGTGGTGTCATCGGCAAAAAGAACACATTTAAGTAGTCCTGACACATTTACCAAGTCATTCACATATAAAATAAATAACTTTGGTCCAAGCACAGGACCCTGAGGAACTCCACAAGTGATATCACGGAGGTCAGATCTAACATCTGTCAGGATGGCACCATCTAGTGGGCATCCTTTGTCTGTTCTCCTTTTGCTTTTTGTCAGCCAGCTCCTGAAGTTTGTTTTTTAGTTTTATTTAGTTTCCCTTGTACCAGTCTTCCTAGTTTCATGGTTAGCTTACTCCCTAGATCCTACCCCAGTATTTATTAAAGCTTCAGTATGTAGCTTTTTTTATGAACATATTTCTTCACTCTGTCACTACCTCCTGACAGACTGATGTTAGCCAGGTAATCTCTGAAAAAAAATTAAAAAAAATATTGTCCCCTTGCTTCTCCAGGTGGTAAATAAGCATTTCTAAAAAGAAAAGGTGACCCGCCATTTTCCAGCCAATAAAAACAGAGTTTGTAACCAGCCAATAAAAACAGAGCTTGAATTTGAATCAGCCAATAAAAACAGAGCTTGAATTTGAAATTCAACAGACCACAAGGGGGCAGAGCCACATATGGCTCTGAGGGGGAGGGATCAGAATGCTTTGCCTGTTGAAAATATTTCTAAGTGCTGCAGTTCTACAGAAACTGCATACTGAACCTTTAATGTTTAGGTTTGATAATTCCCCTGGTCTCCTTGTTTATCAGTTCTTAATTCTTGTATTTAGTTTCTACATCTCCAGTCCTTTCTCCTGGTTCAAGTCTCCATGTTTGATTACTCTGTTTAACCTTTACTCTTAGTTTAACCTTTATTAGTTTCCCTTCTGGTTTTGATCACTCTTGGTTTAACCTCCAGTTTAGTCTCCTTTTATTTAAACCTTTATTTATTAGTTTACCAGTCCTGCTCTTTGTCTTTAGTTAGTGTAGGGATACAGCACTCTCATGTCCGTATGGGATATGGGCCTCTCCACATCTCTCTGAAACTCTCAGTGGTACACCTTCTTGAAACTCTCAAGGAGTTTCTCAAGGACAAGTGGACTCTATATTGGTTAACAATTATTATGGATTAATGGACACTAATTAATCAGATTGAACTTTCTCTTTAATGTGTGTTAATTCAGAATTGATCAAACAGTATTTTTGTCATTTCAATGATGATTTTACTAAACTGGTATATTTTAAATATGACAAAGTTAAGAGAACATCTCAGAATGATCATGCTTTGAACTGTCTGCTCTAGGCAGAATAAGTGTCGAAAGTTGAAGGAACAATCCTTCGTATTTGTTTGAACTGTTTTTGTTTCAAAGGAAAAGTGCTAGACATAGCTTGCTTTCGGTCTCCCGTCCTTTCTAAAAACAATGAATCAGTTCTCAAAACAAAGTACTGACTTGTGCACATGCACCTGCATCTTCTCACGTATGTTTTCTATGTTTTGTCTACCCTATCATCTGTCACTCAAACTCACTCATTTGCAAAGTCACACCCTCTCTAGGGGTGCAACAACCAATCAGCAGGAAGTATGTGACTAAGTCACACCCCCTTCTTAAGGGGCACTTCCTGGATTTTGTTTTAGAGTTTTTGGGAAGAGAACTAACTGCCAACTGGTTTCTCTCCCTGGAGAAAGCTGGAGACGCCCGGTCATTGTGCCAACTCGACCCACGTCTTCAGCAAAGGTTCAAACAGCACGTCAGCTGTGAACCTCTTCGAGTGTCAGAGCTCCAAGAGGTGACACTCTTTCTGAAGTTATCTTGAACAAAACCAGAACCAGGCATCACTCTGGGAGGCCGACGCAGACGGTCTCGAGACCGTGGCAAGATGAAAGTGGTCGCCTGTAAAACGCAGCAGCATGCACGTCTGGCTTGACTAATTTACCGGAGTCGAGACAGGATCATCTTCACGAAGGTAAAAGTGTTTCATCACGGGACGGACGTCCAGCCGAAACCGAGCAGAGGGTGCCATCACTGGTTAACATCTCAAGATAAGATTCAACCATTTCCTTTCAATCTTTTATCTTTCCTCCTTAAACTCCTCCTTATGTTTGTTTTCATCATGGTAAACTTTAAGTAATGTGCCAACAGAAAGTTCCAACTGTCTGTTTGTTTTAATTTGAATTCTTGTCAACGTAGTTATTAAATCAGAGCTAATATCGATACAAATGTTTAATGTAATTCTGTGATAGTTTCAATAAAAGGTCTATTTTTTGGTAGACCAACATAAATTGAAGTCTAAGCGTGAAATTACATTACTGGCTAATCACATCGTTAGATTTATTGATTTATTCTGAAAAAGTTGAGACCCCGTGAATTGGTGGCAAGTTTGTGCAGATTAAACTCTGCTCAGACTTGCGCATCTAAAGATATAGGTAAGTCAGTAAACTGACCAGAAAGTCCTATATCTCTACAATAATGGTGGTCCAGTAAGTGTTTAAATACCTTACCCCACCTTATTCCTTTACATATTGGTGGCCGCGTACTGGTCTTCTGAAAGATTAAATTGATAAGTTGTTTTTGTAGCCTACGTGCTCATAACGTGTTGGCTTAGTTTTGCATCCTGGTTTTGGGCTTATAGGAATAGTTTTGGCTGGTGAGTGTCCGGGAGTTGCTAATCGTGGCATTGTCTGGATTATTTTCCCGTTAGAATTATTTTTTCATTCACATTTGAACGTATGCTTGGAGCGGGTGAGTGATAAGTGTTGTGTCTGTGTTTGTGAGACGTTTCATTACGTGTCGCGAAGCTGCATGCATTTTTCATTGTTGTGACCGCCGTGTCACGATCCTGTTTCATTCTATTACATCTGCGATTTATTGTTGAAGGTCTGTTTCACACATATGCTGCTCCATTAAGTGCCTTTTTCTGTTACAACGTGTGTTGCCGAGGTTCGGGAAAACCCACTCCGCAAGGACCGAGATCCGGTTCCGTTTGACGTAAAGTCCGTTGTTGTACACAGTAGCGCTGCCTTCTTTGGAAGGCGGGGGTTAGCCTGGTTGTGCTTTAGCTCATTGACAGTATTTTCTGCGGTGTAAAAATACGCTTATTTTGTGGAAGAGAGTCCAGTACTTTGGGTCGAGCTAAAGCTAAACGGTACAGAGACAAGATGGCTGCTTAAAACGCTGTGATTGGTCCATTGTGTGTCGCGTTCAAGAACGTTGGTTTCTGTAGACTCTGGTTGTCAGGTTCATTTTTGCACACATTTCTGACAGTTTATTTGTGTTGTTTGAGTTCTATGCGCGTGATATCGTCGAAGACTGGCTTAACCGCGGTGTTTTGCGATATTTATGACTGTTTTAGAATGTTGAAAAGACCGTTCCACGCTTTTGTTCGACCGACCGCAGGTCCGTGAACACACCGCTCGAACGGCACGTCACTAGTGGGTGGCGTTAGGTTTGGAAGACACAATTTCCCATGAACACTTGGGTTTTAGAACTACAGTTCTGTCTTCGCTGTGATTGGTCGATTACGCTGTATGTGTTGACGCATGCGCAGTGGGTGAAGCCCCGCTCCTCGTCAAATTTCACTTGCTACTTGTCCCAGACGAGTTTCCGTGCTTGTTTGTCCATTACTGTCTTTGAAAAGACTGTTTAATCGCGGTGTTTTTGAGATTTTAGTGGGTGGACAGAGCCGGTTGCTCTGAAAAACTGCCGATCGCCATGTGACCAGGTCACGTGACACCGATTTTGCCGGTTTTATGAGGACCGACCTTATTTCTTTTAAACGCAGTTTAAAAGGTTTCACAGTTCAACCGATTTTGCTCACATGATTTCGTTTTTGTGAGCCTGGGGCTCTGAAGCTGTATCACGTAACGCTTTGGGTCTGTCTGCTTGATGCTTTTCATCCGTGTTAGATGTCTGTGGGCTAAAAAACTGCAGCTTCGCTCGCTGGTGATAACAGCGCCTCTATAGCGGTCAGATAGAGAAATTACAGTCGCTGTGATAAACTCACTTCCAGCGCTGTGACCCCTGCTGGTTACATTAGAAGACGCAGTCTTCCTGTAATGTGTACATGGTAACTGTTCCTGTTTTAAACGGGAAACATTTTGAGAATATTGTACTCACAGCACACTTTAATTTGATTTTCACATATAATCAAATGTTGATGGCAGAACAGTTACACAGATTTAATACAGACATGTATGTTTTTAGATAAAACTTAACAGTTTATCTTTAATTCTGTGCAAAACTGGCTCTCTGTCCCTGTTTTGTTTTAAACTGCGAGTTTAAAATAACACACATGAGGCGTCCTTTGTTTTGGTTTTCAAAAAAAAATCTCACAACGACAGCCGTTTTTGTTTGACCTTGTCACAGGTCGACAAATTACTAAACATCACTGACTTTTATTTCATTTAACATCTTGGATGTTTTCTGAGCAGCTCATACACTTTGCATATTTGCAAGCTGCGATATGAGACCCACTTTACTTGGTTTTTCGCAGAAAATCAGTACACAGATGGACGTTCAAACAGGTGAACCACCTGAGGGGGCCTCCTCTCCTATCTATCCTAGATGGATGGATGGGGGCCTTGGGATTCCTGCCCGTGCTCCCCGCATTTTGGGGGAATCTGCCTCATCGTATGCTAATTACTTAGCTGCTAGGAATGTCCGTCAGGATAAGTGGGAAAATCCCCTGTCATTCTACGACAGGCTAATCTCGGTCTACTCCGGGGGAAAAACTGTCCCTGGATTAGAGGAAAATATGGAGTTTAAACGTCTTTTCATTATGAATCTTATGCCTTTTCAAATGAAATGTGTTCATTTCAAGGTTGATTGCAAAAAAGATTCCATGGAAGTGATAAGACAATATGCTACGTCAGTTTTTGAGGCCGAAATACAACCTAGGATACCATCAGAGGTTTGTACAGGTCAAAAGGTCACATCCCACTCGCAGACATTAGAAGAGGTTCCCTCTCCTTCAGAGTGCAACAGTGAACAGGTCCCTCATGATAACAAACAACAGATCAGTTCCAGCTGGACCAGTGACTCAGATCGGTTCACGGGAGGTTCTTCTGCCCCTGCCCCTCAGGTTAAAAACCTTGAGATGAGCAGAGAACCACACGAGGTAGGTGTTCGCTCTCTAGATGAACACAGATGGTTCGGATCGAACCAACAGAGTTCTCTCATGGATCTCACAGTGGGTGAGATTCGAAGGCGGTTGCATGGGCACCGTGAACCATTGAAAAATGGTCTGTCCCAACATGTACCCACGAGAAGCGGCCCTCCTGCCCCTGCCCCTCGAACTGCACAGTTTGAGACATGCAATGAGTCACACATGCTCCAGATTATGGGAACGGCGCCTCCGCGCGAGGACGTGACTGAGGTTGTGGTTTGTTTGTCGAATGATTTGAATGTTACAGTGGTTGACCGAGCTGACACAACGTATGACGTTGTCCTTGATGATAACACAAACAACGTTGTTCCACCTGACGAAGCGAAGCGCAGCACTGTCTTTTGCAACAACTCAGTGCACACAGTTGACAACAACAACGTCAACACTGACATAAATGCTGACAGCAAACAAATTGCTGAAAATCCGCATCCTGAAGGTCATGAGGCAGACAGCCATCATGATGCTGACAGCGACGATGATTACACAGACAGAGTCACGCGTACACAGAAACGTGTGGAAAAACCTGAACGGTTTCTGTGTAACTTTATAAAAAGGGGGATAGCTAAGAGAGCTTACCTGCCACTCACATTGGAAGGGGTCCTAGAGCAAGAAGCACTCCTGGTTAGCGGCTCAGACGTGTCTGTCATGTCAGCCAAACTGTTTGAGGAGCTAAGGACCGCCGCTAACGATGTTGGCAGGCAAATACCCTTTGTGAAAGACACTTATGGTGATCAACTGGGCCTCGCAAAGACGAGAACAACCCTAATAGCCATGGTCCACATGCAGATTGGCGAGATGTCACTATACCACCCGGTATATGTGTCTGATCTTGACTCACTCCGGGCTCCATTTGTGGTTGGCCAAGATTTTATAAATCGCTTTGAAGCGATTATAAATTATGGCAATCAGACGATGTGGGCCACAGTGAGCAGTCCACTGCCATTCGTGGTACCTCACCAAGGTCAGGACACTGACTGTCTAACAGCAGGTACCGCTAAGGTAAAAAAGGATTCCCCAACCGAGACCACATACCCGGTAAGTGAACCTTCATATACAGGTGAGACAGAGGAGACTCAACAATTGGACCAGGCTCTGGCCCATCACGAGGACCTCCTCTGCGAGCTGACACCTTCAGCACTCCCTGACCACTTCCTACCACAGGTGGAAGAGGGTGTGGTGATCCAAGGGTCCCACACCGTTGACGCTGTACTGTCCTATGGGACAGGTAATTCGGCAAGCAGCCAAGCTTTCAGTGAAGTCTTGGTTCAAGGACATCTGAGCCCACAAGGTGACAGTCTACTACACGCTGACAGTCACTTGGACTTCATTGTTACTGATTTTGAGGGCCCCTCCTCAAACAAAAGGGGGGCAGACTCACACTTCCTACCACGGGTAGAAGACGGTGTACAGATCCAAGAATCACACACCGAGAACGCTGTACTGTCCTCCGGGACAGGTGATTCAGTTATCAGCCAAGCTTTCAATGAAACCTTGGTTCAAGAGCATTTGCATTTAGAACTACTCGGGAATGACATAGTTCTGACAGACTCAAAGAGCACCTCTTCATTCATGAAGTGGGAAGACATACATCACAACGACAGAGACACGCCTGCGACGGCGCCGACAGTTGTGACACACCTGCATTACGCAGAAAGAGGTAAACGTACAGAGGTACGTTGGCCGAGACCTATAAGGTTCCTGTACAAGGTTCCCCATAAACTGCGCGAACAGCTTAAACTAAACAATGGCATCCTAACTCGTGCCCATGGACGGACGTCCACACCCGTGTGCTTGGTCCCTCATGACCACAGGGGGGTGATGTTAGGCCATGCCCATGTCAAGGACAAAGATTTCAATAACCCCACAAACGACAAAGATCTCGCAAACTCACAGACTTCATGGGAAAAGAAGGTCGTCCAAGCACAGGATAGTAAATAAGCTTAAACAGTTTAAACTATTCTAGTTGCGAAAAGAAACCGTTCCAACTAGAACTTAGAAACGCTAAGCATAAAACCCACAACAAAAACTAACCTTAACAACCGTTTAAATCTGCAGGATTTAATTGACATCGGTTATAAAGCTAAGAACTGTTTTTCTTGTGTGTGACGTTGGAGTCTGACGACCAGAGTGAGTTTGTTGTAGTGAAACGTTGTTTTTAGTTGCTTGATTGCTACTTTTGTGTTATTGAAGTTGTTATTGTTTTCTGAACACTCCCAGCCAAAAGAGGTTTTGATTGTTGATAAGTTGAAGACTTAAATGGATTTAACTATGCCAACATGCTGTTCATTTTGTTAAAGATCTCAATCTTTGATGAGTCATAGTAGATTAATACTACTTAAGGTACTATAATCTACACTGATCTCCCAATCATTTAGGTAGAACCGATTCGATCGTTTCTATTCTAGATCTATTCATTTTGATGAGTCTCGCCATAGACTTCAAAATTTTTAGGGATTACCAAATCTTGCGTCGTTCGTCTAAAAGACAACAGACATTTAGACCAAACTAGATTTCATTTTTATTTTAGTTTAACCTAAACTAAATAATGAATGGAGGAATAGTTTGAAAGAAGAGGCCTTCGTTACAGAAGCCCTCCACATTTCTATAGGTATAGATCCCTATATCTGATTTTTACAGCATTGATCCACCCCTTAATTGGTAATTGTAGCTGATCTAATCCATGATAGCTTACATACCAGGTGCATATAGGTAAGGCTTAATGTAGAATCCCAATCATAAGCCCACCTAAAACCACATAATTGCATGACACATTGAACCAGGGTGGCACCGACTGGAAGCCATCCAGCCTGCAACCTTCGATGTGGGGACCTGCTGATCCAACGTTGGTCTTCAACCTTCATCCAAGGCCGCCTCCTCTGCTTCAATCGAGGGATCCCCTCTACATGCTGATTAAATTCCATTCTTGCTGATGAAATCAATAACCCCCATCGTTGTGGATTTACCGTTGTGGATTATAAGACTTTGTTTTCCAAGGGATCACAGACTCAGTTTTCCATGGGTTAACAGACTATGTTTTCCAAAGGATTGAAAGCTTACCGCAAAGGGATTACCTACGAACAGTATGGAATTTCCAAAAACATTATGGGAATATAATTTTGAACTTTTTGATTTTTCTTTTTCCACTTGCTGGATTACATAGAGGTCAGAGACATTCGGTGGTATCCTTTCGTGTTGGAACTCATCCCCAAGGACAGGCGATGATTTCCAAAAAGGGGGACTGTAGGGATACAGCACTCTCATGTCCGTATGGGATATGGGCCTCTCCACATCTCTCTGAAACTCTCAGTGTTACACCTTCTTGAAACTCTCAAGGAGTTTCTCAAGGACAAGTGGACTCTATATTGGTTAACAATTATTATGGATTAATGGACACTAATTAATCAGATTGAACTTTCTCTTTAATGTGTGTTAATTCAGAATTGATCAAACAGTATTTTTTGTCATTTCAATGATGATTTTACTAAACTGGTATATTTTAAATATGACAAAGTTAAGAGAACATCTCAGAATGATCATGCTTTGAACTGTCTGCTCTAGGCAGAATAAGTGTCGAAAGTTGAAGGAACAATTCTCCGTCTATTTGTTTGAACTGTTTTTGGAACGAAAGAGAAGTTCTAGACATAACTTAATCTTCGGTCTCCCGTCCGTTCTAAAAACAATTCATCTGTGCTTAAACAGAGAGTGCTCTGTTTTCACACCTGCAGGTTTTGTTTTGTCTCCGTGCTGGGACTCAGTTCTCAGCACTCACTGAGTTTTTGAGTTCTCGGGGAGAAGGGAAGACGCACGGACGTTTTTCTCCAAGCTGGAGACGCCCGGTCATTGTGCCAACTCGACCCACGTCTTCAGCAAAGGTTCAAACAGCACGTCAGCTGTGAACCCCTTCGAGTGTCAGAGCTCCAAGAGGTGACACTCTTTCTGAAGTTATCTTGAACAAAACCAGAACCAGGCATCACTCTGGGAGGCCGACGCAGACGGTCTCGAGACCGTGGCAAGATGAAAGTGGTCGCCTGTAAAACGCAGCAGCATGCACGTCTGGCTTGACTAATTTACCGGAGTTGAGACAGGATCATCTTCACGAAGGTAAAAGTGTTTCATCACGGGACGGACGTCCAGCCGAAACCGAGCAGAGGGTGCTATCTCTGGTTAACATCTCAAGATAAGATTCAACCATTTCATTTCAATCTTTTATCTTTCCTCCTTAAACTCCTCCTTATGTTTGTTTTCATCATGGTAAACTTTAAGTAATGTGCCAACAGAAAGGTCCAACTGTCTGTTTGTTTTTAATTTGAATTCTTGTCAACGTAGTTATTAAATCAGAGCTAATATCGATACAAATGTTTAATGTAATTCTGTGATAGTTTCAATAAAAGGTCTATTTTTTGGTAGACCAACATAAATTGAAGTCTAAGCGTGAAATTACATTTCTGGCTAATCACATCACAGATTTATTGATTTATTCTGAAAAAGTTGAGACCCCGTGAATTGGTGGCAAGTTTGTGCAGATTAAACTCTGCTCAGACTTGCGCATCTAAAGATATAGGTAAGTCAGTAAACTGACCAGAAAGTCCTATATCTCTACAATAATGGTGGTCCAGTAAGTGTTTAAATACCTTACCCCACCTTATTCCATTACACAAATACGAAGGATTGTTCATACAACCTTAGACACTTATTCTGCATAGAGCAGACGGTTCAAAGCACGATCATTCTGAGATGTTCTCTTAACTTTGTCATATTTAAAATATACCAGCTTAGTAAAATCATCATTGAAATGACAAAAATACTGTTTGATCAATTCTGAATTAACACACATTAAAGAGAAAGTTCAATCTGATTAATTAGTGTCCATTAATTCAACATAATTGTAACAAAATATAGTGTCCACTTGTCTCCTTGAGCTTCAAGCAAGTGTAACACTGAGAGTTTCAGAGAGGTGTGAACCCTAAAATATCAGAGACGAGGTGTATCACTACATTATCATTGATGACAAACTGACATGGAAACATCATGTAAATTCCATTAAAACAAAAATAGCTAGATCAATTGCAGTACTGTATAAAGTCAGGTTTTTTTTTAATTGATAAAGCTCTGCATATGTTGTATAACACAATCATTGCTCCACATTTAATCTATTGTATTGAGGTTTGGGGAAAAGCGTGCAAAACAATTACAAAGCCTGTTTTTATTTTACAAAAGAGAGCTGTAAGAGTAATCACCAGAAAACATTTCAGTCACCCATCAAACACCTTGTTTCTTCAGCTAAACTTATTGAAATTCCAGGAATTGGTAGAATATAGTATTTTATCAGTTATGTATAGGGCTCATAATAACACATTACCTTTAAATATCCAAAGAAATTTTATAAAAAGACAAAGTTGTTACAATCTCAAAGGGACAGAGATATTCATCAAACCACAATTCAGAACCAGCTTAAAGGGACGGTCTACCTCAATTCAGGGAGTTCGATTGTGGAATGCTCTGGAGAGTGATGTTAAAAATGCAAAATCAATGTGTACATTTAAGAAAAAGGTCAAAAAGGACTTGCTCAAAAACTATATATGATGTAACTTAGTGTGTTTGTGTATTACACTTATGTTGTACTTATGATGTAGCTTAGTGCGTTTGTGTATTACAGTTAGAAAAATTAAGTAGAGTTATTCATTTTGTGACGTAGTTTGTGTATTACAGTTAGAAAAAATTAAGTAGAATTATTCATTTTGTGATGTAGTTTGTGTATTACAGTTAGAAAAATTAAGTAGAATTATTCATTTTGTGATGTAGTTTGTGTATTACAGTTAGGAAAATTAAGTAGAATTATTCATTTTGTGATGTAGTTTGTGTATTACAGTTAGAAAAATTAAGTAGAATTATTCATTTTGTGATGTAGTTTGTGTATTACAGTTAGAAAAATTAAGTAGAATTATTCATTTTGTGATGTAGTTTGTGTATTACAGTTAGAAAAATTAAGTAGAATTATTCATTTTGTGATGTAGTTTGTGTATTACAGTTAGAAAAATTAAGTAGAATTATTCATTCTGTGATGTAGTTTGAAGGTTATCATTGGTTGAACAAACTGTGAAATAAGGGGCAGATATAATAAGATTTCATCTTCTTTCTGCTCCCTTCATTTTATCCTACTTGTATTCTTGTATCTGATGAAACTGTCTTGTATTGTTCTTTTAAAATGAATGAATAAACATCAAATCAAATCCCGTCACTTGATTGACATACAGGGCAACCAATCAGATGACAACTGAATCTTGAGCTTTTGGTGACATCACCGCTCATGCTAAAAACAACTGCGCTAAACGCGGCAAAACTTACAAGCTAATCAGCGAATTACCTCAGATTTTAAGCCCTTGCTAAAACATGAGTGAGAAAGCTGGACCAAGCAAGAAGGCAAAAACGTATAACTTATATACGGAATGGGAGGTGGACCTTTTTTCACGATGTCATTTTCTAAGTGTGTTAGCCTCATCTGCAGTCTATTCGGCTCCACTTATTTATGCGAGTCAACCTTTTCCTACATGAAAATCATTAAGTCCAAATACCGTTCCACCATGACTGATGAACATTTGGAAATGTGCTTGAGGCTGGCTGTCAGCAGCTACTGTCCGGACTATGGCTGATTCAATTCAGTGCAAGTCATCAAAGTAAACTCATAGGTTAGTCTCATTGAGCCACAATGACTCATTTACAAGAGAGACCTGTTTTAAACAAAGAACACAGATGAGGTACAGACAACAATAGTCAATAATATTAAAGCTTATAAAATTAATCAGAAGAAATTATATATTGTGTATATATATACATACATATATACTGTATATGTTTTGGATTTTTGTAGTGGGTAGATAATTTTGACTTGGTTGTTTTATAAGTAGCTCACATGCTAAAAAAGTGTGAGCACCCCATGTCTGGACTGACAGGCAATGGACACTTATAAACAGGATCAAGTCAGCCCCATGTTTAGTCTACCCAGACTACAACAAAGAGTTTTATATGGAAGTGGGCTTCTCAGCCCATTGCATTAGTGCAGGTCCAGTGATGGCATAGTTACATTGAAAAAGTAACTTAATTAAGTTACTGATTAGTCCTTGGGAAAAGTAACTTAGTTAAGTTACTGATTACTGTACTTGATTTGGAAAGTAACAGTGGTGGGCAACGCTAATCAAAAAATTAGTTCCACAATTTCTAAAACGCTTATTAATTTTTTTAGGTCCACAATTTCAAAAGCACAAATGTCTTGTGAAAATTAGGGGAAGCTAATCTAATCCGCTATTTATATTCAACAATTGGTAGCCGGCAGCGTTATGTCATTATGTTATTTTGTCCAGCACTTTGGTGTGGACTTGTTCTTGTTTAAAGTGCTTTATAAATAAAATGGTATGGTATGGTATGGTAATATTTGCACTACATTGCCAACTGAAAAGTAACTAAAATTGTGTGTTGTGTTCAATATCGTTGGTTCTGATAGGCTGCTGATCGTCAGATTTCATCTTGTTCACACATTTCTGACAGTGTGTTTGTTATGTTTCGTTTCTATGCATGTAATATCGTCGAAGACTGCTTAACCGCGGTGTTTTGTGATATTTTGAAGTGTTTTAGGACGTTAAAAATTCCGTTCAACGCTAGAGTCTGACCGACTTTAGGGTCCGTGAACGCGTCGTTTGAACGGCACGTCAACGTGAGTGACGTAGAGGGACGTAAGGTATAGAAGACTACATTACCCATGAGCGCTTGGGTTGAGAACTACATGTTTTGTCTTTGCTGACGGTTACGCTGTAAGTGGTGACGAGGGGTGGGACAGCCCACTCCTCATCAGTTTTCACTTCAGTTACCTGCCCTGACAAAGCAGCTTTGTACCCCCATCTGCTGGTTACTTTAACAGACTTTTACGTCTTCTTACTGTAATTCTGTGCTCAGCTCAGCTTTCCTGTTTATTTTTAAATAGAGAACTGTTTGAGGTGTCGTACACACAGCATCTTTTAATTTGTTTTTAACAAATTTCCAGACATTATGGCAGGTACAGCAGACGCTGTCCCTGATACATCCACTGCTGAATTTGACACTGGGCAAAGTCAACGTATGGTTCCCATGGATTCTGTGTATAAAGCTTTGGTTTTGCTTATAGATCCCATCACAACCTATGGGGATGAACTAGGGAATCTGTCTGAAGCAGAAATGGAGAGAGAATTAAAACTTTTGGCTGACGGTGCTACGTCAGGTGAAAAAAAGCTGAAAAGCACAGAACGCCTGGCCAAATTGGCACTTTTAATGAAGGCCAAATTGGACCTTGAAGTGATCAGGGGCAATGATCTCTCACTGAAGCTTGATAATGAAGTTGTGGCATGCCAGGCTAATACAGACAGTTATTATGAGATTCAGAACGCAGCACGACAGGAGGTAGAGTCTTTAAAGCTGCTGTCAATGACAGGCTCACATGAGGACAGCATTCGTGCTAGAGAGGATGTTTATAACAAAGCTCTAGCAGACAATGCTGAAATGCAGCAACAATACAATGTGTTGAAAGCTGAGAATGATGATGTACTGAGGCAGTTGCAGTCATGCAAGGGGGAGAAGGATAATTTTGACCCGATGTGGCAAGCATCACAGGTGAGTGTGGAGATAAATCAACAGAAATTGACTGACTGTACACAAGAGATGGATGCAATCTCACAACGTGTGTCGGTGTTCAAGGTCAAAATGATGAACTAAGGGCCCAATTAACAGAATGTAAGTCTGAATTGGCCTCTACTACTGATAAACTCAGTAAGGAGAGAAGGACGTGTGTGGATCTCATGTCAAAACTGAGCCAAATACCGTCCGCCCCTCCACCTCCGCCATCTTCACCCACACCTGTTGGTCCGCCCTCATCCCCTCCCGTGCCTCAAAACCCACCGTCTCAACTACCACCATCTCCCAACACACCTGTTGGTCCGCCCTCATCCCCTCCTGTTCCTCAAAACCCACCACCCCCTCCACCTCCCTCAAACCCGTTCGCGCCTCAGCACCCACCCCCATTTGGTGGTACATACCCATGGGTGGGACCTGGGTACCCCTGGCCTGGTGTACCATATGCGCTGCCGGGTGGGTTTGACAGAAATTATCGGACGCCTCTGTCAATAGACCAACTACATAAGCTTTCTAAATACATTCAACGCTTCGAACCAGGGGCGTTGGGTTCTAATGAAACCAAGGCCTATCTGAAAAACCTGGAGTTGAAGCTGGATCGCTTCTCCAATGTTACGGTTGCCGATAGAATCACTCTTATCAATCTCACCTCCAGCAGGGAGGTGCAAGATCTTATTGAACATCAACCGGAGGCCACAAGAAATGACTACAAACGTCTCTGTGATGTTCTTATCTTGAAGTACACTCCTTGCGTGGGACTCGATGGTTTCCCAGCCGCGATGAAGGTCATGCAAGGTCGTAACGAACATCCACAGGTTTTCTACAAAAGGTTCTTCCAAGCTTATTTTGGTAACCGGAACGAGCCTGGGATGGAGGAGGAGAGACATTTTATATGTCTCTTCGTCGAAAACTTACATCCTGAGATAGGTACGTCGGTTGAAATCATGGCCAACGGCACCAAAAATTCCATCATGGAAGTGTTGGAGTACGCCATACGTGTTTTTGAAGCATACAACAAACGCAAGACTCCCTTAGAGGCATTTCCATGTGAAATGGGCTTGTTCCGATCGCTAGAGCTAGAGGGAATGTGAGCGTCTGCTCCTTCTTCTGGAGTCAGCGAGACGAAGCAAGACGCCCAACGAGGACCTCGGAACGGTGATGTTCGCCCTACTGGTGAGCCAAGGTGGTTCAGGTCGAGCCAGGAGGGTGGGCAACAGTATCTAAAGGGGGTGCACGTCCCAATTTTGTAAAGTATGGTCAACAAGTTGACTCACGTAACAAGGGCTCCCAGAGGGAACCCTCAAGCAAGGGTGCTGCTCCTCCTACACCTCGGTCGGAGGTACCTCGGAAAAATGTGTCCGAGATGGGCAATAGGCCACGCAAGCCCCAGAAAAATGGTCCTAAACCTCTGAGTTCAGAGGAGACCGAGGTCATACGTCGGTTGTTAGGAAATTGGCAGGCTGCTAACAAAGACAACAAGCCTGATGCGTTGTATGGTACTGTCGTTGATAGTAACTTGGTGCATGCATATGACAGCAATGCCACAGCTGCTGACAGTCAACAAGACATTGGTCAGCAGGAAACTGACAATCAGAGCATAGACAGTCAAACCATTGACAGTCCAGCAAATGACAGTCAACATGATGTTGACTGTGACCCTGACATCATTGTTACAGAGCAAGTGAGCCCCTTACCAGAAATAAAGGGGGATACCTCGCTGACCAAAGACGATGACCCATCACAAACTGGTCTCTCAGACACATGTGTGACTGCACTGCCGGCTCAGGTAGTTCACCATGACACTGACAGTGGTAGACGTAAAAACCGTCGGAAAGGACCTACAAGCTCTAAAAGGTTCCTGTGCAACTTTGTTAGAAAGGGGCCCGCTAAGAAAGCTTACCTGTCAATCAGGTTAGAAGGGGTCCTCACACAAGAAGCCCTCCTGGACGGTGGTGCCGACATATCCATTATGTCACCCACACTGTTCGAGGAGCTGAGGACAGCCGCTAACAGTGTTGACAGAGAAATACCCCTCACAGAATGTGCTATAGAGTTGTGGGGACTCTCAGGGATGGGAACAACCCTGACAGCTATAGCCATGGTTCACATGCAGATTGGCAAGACAACAATTTACCATCCGGTACATGTGTCTGCGGTGGACTCCATCCCATTTCTGGTCGGCTAGGATTTTATCAATCGCTTTGAGGCGATTATAAATTATGGTGATCGGACGTTGTGGGCTACAGTGAGCAACCCACTGCCAATTGATATGCCTCCACTGGGTGATACAGACTGTGTAACAGCAGGTACCGCGGAAGGCATAAGGGAACCCCCAACCGAGAGCATAAGCCCGGTAAGTGTACCTTCAAATACAGGTAAGGCAGTAGTGACCCAACAAGTGAGTCTCCTCTGCGA
Organism: Garcialebias charrua; assembly: GCA_038048925.1. Taxonomy (NCBI): domain Eukaryota; kingdom Metazoa; phylum Chordata; class Actinopteri; order Cyprinodontiformes; family Rivulidae; genus Garcialebias; species Garcialebias charrua. Next base: position 22,712 of record JBBPBX010022133.1, read on the forward strand.
GATGAAACATTCAGCACTCACTGGACATTACCTACCACAGGTAGTGAAAGCTGTGGAGATCCAAGGATCCCACACCAATGATGCTGTATTGTCCCCATGGTCAGAGAGGTCAGCGACCAGCCGAGCTTTCTATGAAACCTTGTTTCATAGGCATGAGGGTCTTTTACGGCTCAGTAAGTCTTTTCGCTTTACTTTAGATCCCGACAGTGAGAAGGTAATGACCGCAAGAATGGTTATGTACCTCACACTGATCTGGAACAAGAGGGAACTGGTCCACCCGTTCTTAGTGGTCACAAACTTAACACATGCAACCTATTTAGGCTCTAAAGTTTTGGTAAGATTGGGTGTCTCTGTGGACGTCAACAACGAGGTACTGTGGTCACTGGACACAGCCAGTAAAGATTCTCCTGTGTTGACTACAGAAAATCTTAAGGCTGGACAGGCCATCCCAGAGGTCTGCCAGGTTGCGATCAGTCATGACGCCGCAGTACCACCTCAGGATAAAAACCAAATGGTGACAATACACATTGTGAAAGGTCAGGTTATTGGCCGACAGCAGGCTTATTTTCAACCATCTCCTACATTTCTCAACTTAAGACTGTCCATAGAGGCCACATGCCCAGTGGACCTCCACGGCAAAACCACGTCTGTTGCTATGTGCAACACAAGCACAGAAGAGGTACTGCTCCCAAGAAACACGTAGCTTGGATGGTTGATCTCTACTGATTTCCATGATTTTGAACTTAGCGTTCCATTTCTGGGAGGCCTCCCGGAAAACTTGTTCCTAAGTCAACACGCAGGGCGAGTCTTGTTCACAAAACCAACACAGGCATAACCCTCTTCTCTCCAAGTGAGTCCGGCCATGACCCAGTCAATCGGTTCGGCTTCAACCGAGGAGAAAGCATTGGCCTTCAAACTTATAGTGCGCTACCTATTGACAGGTTTTACGACACTGAAGGGGTCTCAATGGAGCTCCCCATTGAACAAGACACCACCTCGGTTACTTCACAGATTGAACAGGTGGTCGCTCAAGCCGACGCCCTGACAACTGCTGAAGAAAGGGACAAGCTTCGCAAAGTTCTCTTAAAATACGAGAAATCATTCTCGACTGACTCAACAGATTGTGGGTTGACCACGTTGCACAAAGTGAGCATCCCAACCCCACCTGACGCTCCACCTGCGTTCGTCAGGCAATAAAAGATTCCTCTGGCAGCTCATGAACCTATCAGAGAAATCATTGATGACCTGTTGGAAAAAGGTATCATCAGATACTGTAACAGCACTTACTCTACGCCTTTATGGCCAGTGTTAAAACCAAATGGTAAATGGAGACTCACTATTGACTATAGAAAGCTGAATAAACAAGTTCCGTTATCCAGGTGGCCTATGACCCAGCTCCAACAGGAACTGCCCAAGGTCACCAATGGTAGGTACTTTTCGACCATTGACGTCGCCTCTGGTTTTAGGACCATCCCTGTGCGCAACGAGGACCAATACAAACTTGCTTTCACTTTTGGTGGTCGTCAATACACTTTTAACAGGTGTCCATTTGGCTACGCTAACTCACCTGCAGAGTTCAACATCTTTTTGAACAAAGCATGTCCAGACGCCCACAAGCGTGGGACACTGATTTACGTGGACAATGTCCTTTTGAGGCAGCCAACACTGGAATCACATTTGGCTGAGATCGACCACGTTCTGAATCAACTGACAACTGCTGGTGCTAAGATTTCATCGTCAAAATGCCAGTGGTGCAGATCCAAAGTGGACTTCAAAGTCAACTTTATTGTCAGAACTGCAATATGTACAGGACATACACAGGATTGAAATTGCGTTTCTCTCAGTCCCTCGGTGCAACAGTAACCATTTAAACACTAAAACACTGAAACATTTAATAAACATAAGCATAAAATAGTAAAAGTGTAACACTGTCCTGAGTTTTTGCATAGTAGTATAAAAGTATGAAAATTTACACCAACACTAAAACTAAAACACTAAACATTTAATGAACATAAGCATAAAATGAAATAATAAAAGTGTAATACTGTCCTGAGTTTTTGCATAGTAGTATAAAAAAATATAAAAAGTATATCTATAAAATAAACTGAAGGTTCTAGCATTGACATTTGCAAAGAGTGGCAAAGCAGCATATGAGTTAATGTACACAGTATATGTATGAGGTAGTAGTTGATGTTGGTATAGAGGCAAAAGTGGCATATGCAGTAAGGCACATTGGGCATCCTTAAATAAGGCTAGTCAGAGAATACTGTATATGTATCAGCAGTGGTGTAGATATAAAAGTAGTGTAAATGTAAACAGTAGTAATAAATGTAAACAGTAGTAATAAATGTAAACAGTATTAATAAATGTAAACATTGAATGTAAACAGTAGTATGTAAACAGTGAATGTAAACAGTAGTATGACTATAGGCAGTGATGTAATACAGACATTAGTGCAAATATGAGAAGTAGTGCAAACTGAATGAGCACATGACCGAGAGTTTAGTGAATAACCCGTTTGATGACACAGAGTCTAGTGTTAAAATCTTTGTGTTGTGTGGTAATGTGTCACACCTGTCTCCACCCTCATCTGCCCCACTCTGGGCCCTTGAGCAAGGCTCTTAACCCACACCATCTGATCCCCCGGGAACCCAAGATAGCAGCTCTCTGCTCCACACAGAGGGCTGTGGTAGCTCGGTGGTCTGTGGTTGTGTCAGGAAGGGTATCCGGCGTAAAAACAATTGCCACGTCTTCGTGCGACTAGTTCGCTGTGGCGACCCCTGATGAAGGGAGAAGCCGAAAGAAGAAGAAGAAGAAGAAGAAGAAGTGTGGTAATGTGTGAGAAAGTTTTTTGTGTTAAGGTAGTTCAAATGGGAGGGGAGGCAGAGCAGGCAGAGTGTTTAGCATCCTGACTGCCTGATGAACAGAGCTGTCTCTCAGTCTGCTGGTTCGAGCCTGGAGACTTCTCAGTCTCCTCCCTGATGGCAGCAGTCTGAAGCAGCTGTGTAGTGGGTGTGTGGGATGTGTGGGACTACGTTGGCCTACTTGTAGGTCCAGACGGAGTACAACCACAACTGACTCGTACCCAAGGCCTTGACAATCTCAAAGTCCCCACCAATCTCAAGGAACTACAAAGCTTTCTGGGCGTGTGTAACTACTCAAACCAATTCATTGAGAACTATGCAGATATAGCAAAACCTTTGACTGTACTCTTAAAGAAAGACGTTCCGTTTGTCTGGACTGACATACAACAGCAGGCGATGGACGCTCTTATACACAGGATCAAGTCAGCCCCATAGTTAGTCTACCCAGACTATAACAAGGAGTTTCACTTGGAAGTGGGCTTTTCGGCTCATTGCATGAGTGCAGGTCTGTACCAAATACACGACAGAGACAAACGTGTGGTGGCCTACGCCAGCAAGACAATGGCAGGCCCCGAGTTGAGATTATCGGACTGTAAGAAAGCTCTACTGACCACGGTGTGGGCAGTAAAACATTTCTCTAGCTACATTGGTGGACAGAAGATCATTGTTGAAACACACCACCAGCTGGTGACTTTCCAGAACAGCCAACGCATCAGAGATGGTGTGGTGACAAACTCACGTGTTGTAACGTGGCTCATGGCGCTTCAGAGTTTTGACCTGGACATCCGCTATGGTCAAAATAAGAAGTCACATTTGGGTACTGACTTGGCAATCTGCCAGGAATGCACACAAGATGTGCCAGCCACCTAGCTGCCAGGTGAGGAAAGACCCTTAGTGACGAGGATCCGAATCACCACTTCTTTGATGATAATATCTGTAAAGGTATGACATCATTGTATGTGGATGGATTTGCATTCCGCAACGACAACATCTGCAGGGCAGGTGTTGGAGGGGTCCTCCTCCATGACCTTCAACAGAGCACTTTCAGCTACAGCTTAGGCTCTCAGACTTCTCAGTATGCTGAGATTGCAGGTATCCTAATAGCTCTCCAGATGGTTGTAGAACGTTCCATCAAGACGCTAGTCATCTGCACTGACTCTAACTATGCTCGTTTGAGTTTCGCCTATCATCTTGCTGTGTGGAAACAGAACGGTTTTCTCACGAGCGACAGGAAGGTAGTCAAACACAAAGAGCTTTTCATGGCATGTGATCACTTGGTGACGTCACACGACATACAGATCTACTGGAAAAAGGTTCCAGGACATTCAAAGGTCCCAGGCGATGACAAGTACTACAATGACATTGCAGATTCCTTAGCCAAAGAAGGAGCCGATGACGGTCCGCTGTGGTCCTTCGACCCATCCTGGCTACTGACATCTCAGTCAACACGGCCTACAGTTGAGGTATTGGCAGTCACACGTGCACAGGCTGCGGCCAGACCTGTCGACAACACAGTCTCTGTACGTCCCGCACTGACTGACACAGACATCATCCAACTGCAGAAGTTGGACCCCGCCATCAACTCCATGATGCTGTACCTGACTGACCCTGACAATAATACTCCGTCCAAAGATGAGCTGGATTCTGATCCAGACCTTAGAGTACTCTATCATCTGCGCACGCAGCTAAAACTGATCAAAGGCATCCTAACTTTTGCCCATGGACCGACATCCTCACCAGTGTTTGTGGTTCCCCATGGCCACAGGGGGGTGATGTTAGTTCATGCCCATGATCTCCCGTCCGCAGGACACAAAGGAAATAAAGCCAGCCACGATGACGGCATTGAACAAATTGCCTATTGGTCTGGTGTGAAAAAGGATGTCAAAGACAACATTGAAGGGTGCCTGGTCTGCGGCCAATTTCAGCCAACCAGACCACTCCACAGAGCACCACTGCAAAGCAGAGGCATTTTATTTCCATGGTCGGAAATCCAGTTTGACTGGGTGGGACCACTCACTAAGAGCTCTAAAGGAAATAAATATTTTCTCACGGTAACCTATGCATTTACCAAATGGGTAGAATGCCTACCAGCTCCTAATGACACAGCACAAACAACTGCTATTTTGCTAAGGAATCATGTATTCTCCAGGTTTGGACTTCCCCTTAAGGTGAACTCAGACCAAGGTACACATTTCACAGGTGAAGTGATGAAAGAACTGTGGAAGACGCTTGGCGTCAAAGCTGATTTCCATATTGGCTACCACCCACAATCTTCAGGACAAGTAGAGAGAGCAAACAGAACGGTGGTGAGTATTTTAAAGAAATACGTAGCCGCAAACCACAAGGACTGGGATGTGAAACTCCCTCTGGTCCTCATGGCCATTAGGGCCACTCCACACACATCAACTGGCATCTCTCCCTTCGAGATGATGACCGGTCGACAAATGACTCTCCTCTACACCTGTTGTACCAACCAGGCGACGCCACCATGGCAACAGCCTACATCACACAACAATACATGAAAGACTTGAATGTACAACTCCGAAACACCTTTGCTTTTGCCCAGCAAAACCTGGAAAGATCTGCTGAGGGACGCAAGGCGTATTATGACCAGAAGGCTTCTCACGATGAACTCCAAGTGGGAGACAGAGTCTGGTACTATATGTTCGCCCCTGCAACCGGGAAAGGAGAGTCCGGGACCGGAACTCTCGCCCGCAAACTAATGCCCAGGTGGACTGGACCTCATTTGATAACAGACAAAGTGTCCTCAATTGTCTATGGAATCAAAATCAGCAAAGGTCGCAAACGGCCAATTGTTAAGTGGGTGCATCGAAATCAGATCAAACCTTTTGAGGCGTTCAATGACTCCGCAAACGACGAAGATCTCGCAAACTCACCGGCTTTATAGGATAATAAGGTCATCCAAACGCAAGATAGTAAATAAACTAAACAGTTTAAACTATATTAGTTGCGTAAAGAAACCGTTCCAACTAGAACTTAGAAACGCAAAGCTAAAACCCACAACAAAAACTAACCTTAACAACCGTTTAAATCTGTAGGATTTAATTGACATCGGTTATAAAGCTAAGAACTGTTTTTATTGTATGTGACACGTTGGAATCTGACGACAGAGTGAGTTTGATGTAGTGAAACGTTGTTTTCTAGTTCAGTGTTTTTCAACCAGTGTGCCGCGGAACAGCAGTGTGCCGCGAGAGATTGTCTGGTGTGCCGTGAAAAATTAGTAAATTATGAAATTTTTATTAACTGGTGTAATTTCCTTACCGCGCGATAGGTGGCAGTATAGAGCATAGCGTCGCACATTAAAACAAGAGAAGTAGCGGTGCATGAACGTGACGTGAGCAGTGAGCAAAACAAACCAACAGCGAGGATCTTCTCAAACAAACAGCGATGGAAAACTTTTTCAAAAGAAAAAATACTAAATCCGGTCTGGTCCCTGGACAAAATACGGACCCAGATGAAGGCCCAAGTGGAAATCAGAAGAAGGCAGAAACTGTGAACGTGAGACTGTACAGTAAGGCTTACATCTCTTTTGGATTTACTTTTAGCTATTTTGACATTGCTCCCATTTTCCACAACATATCTGTGCAAAGTGAGCTTCTCCAGCCTAACTGCCATGAAAACTAAAAGCAGAGAGAGACTGAAAGCTGTTGAGGAAGAGCTTTGTGTGTGTTTTTCTTCAATTCGTGCCAGAATATCAGCTTTGTGTTCATCCAAACAGGCACAGGTTTCACACTAAGTGAGTAAAATGTAGAGAGAATGGTAGAACTGTTCAGGTGTATTTGAAGGCATGGTAAGTGTAATTTCATCCTCTTTAATTTTAAGACCACATTGGTGTAGCACTGTTCAGGTGTATTTGAAGGCATGTTAAGTGCAATTTCATCCTCTTTAATTTTAAGACCACATTGGTGTGGCACTGTTCAGGTGTATTTGAAGGCATGTTAAGTGCAATTTCATCCTCTTTAATTTTAAGACCACATTGGTGTGGCACTGTTCAGGTGTATTTGAAGGCATGTTAAGTGCAATTTCATCCTCTTTAATTTTAAGACCACATTGGTGTGGCACTGTTCAGGTGTATTTGAAGGCATGTTAAGTGCAATTTCATCCTCTTTAATTTTAAGACCACATTGGTGTGGCACTGTTCAGGTATATTTGAAGGCATGTTAAGTGCAATTTCATGTTAAGTGCACTTTGAAATAAGAAATATAAAACATGATAAAAATACATTTTTGTGTTCATTTCATTCCTATTCAAGACACTTTGATAAGAATGACTATATATTTAATGTAAATGGTAAATGGAGCTTATTTATATAGCGCTTTCCAGCCCCCTGTGAGGAGCCCCAAAGCGCTTTACAATACCAGCCATCCACCCATTCATTCAGACATTCATACACCGGTAGTGGTAATGTAGGCGGATACAGTGTATCTATGTTTACAATTTTGGTTGGTGGTGTACCTCGGGATTTTTTCAATGAAAACACTGTGCCTTGGCTCAAAAAAGGTTGAAAAACACTGTTCTAGTTGCTTAATTGCTACTTTTGTTGTTATTGAAGTTTGGTATTGTTTTCTGAACACTCCCAGCCAAAAGAGGTTTTGATTAATGTTAGTTGAAGACTTAAATGGATTTAACTATGCCAACATGCTGTTCATTTTGTTAAAAAATCTCAATCTTTGAAGAGTCATTGTAGATTAATACTACTTAAGGTACTATAATCTACACTGATCTCACAATCATTTAGGTAGAACCGATTCGATCGTTTCTATTCTAGATCTATTCATTTTGATGAGTCTCGCCATAGACTTCAAAATTTATAGGAATACCAAATCCTACGTCGCTCGTCTAAAAGACAACAGACATTTAGACCAAACTATATTTCATTTTTCTATTTTAGTTTAACCTAAACTAAGTAATGAATGGAGGAATAGTTTGGAAGAAGAGGCCTTCGTTACAGAAGCCCTCCAAAATTCTATAGGTATAGATCCCTATATCTGATTTTTTACAGCATTGATCCACCCCTTAATTGGTAATTGTAGCTGATCTAAACCATGATAGCTCACATACCAGGTGCATATAGGTAGGGCCTAATGTAAAATCCCTGTCATAAGCCTACCTAAAACCACATACTCGCATGACACATAGAACCAGGGTGGCACTGACTGGAAGCCATCCAGCCTGCAACCTTTGATGTGGGGACCTGCTACTCCAACGTTGGTCTTCAACCTTCATCCAAAGGTCACCTCCTCTGCGTCAATCGAGGGATCCCCTCTACATGCTGATTAAAAAAACATTTGTTGCTGATGAAATCAATAACCCCAATCGTTGTGGAATTACCGCTGTGGATTATAAGACTTTGTCTCCAAGGGATCACAGACTCAGTTTTCCAAGGGTTAACAGACTATGTTTTCTAAAGGATTGAAAGCTTACCGCAATGGGATTACCTACGAACAGTATGGAATTTCCAAAAACATTATGGGAGTATAATTTTGATTTTTTTTCCACGTGCTAGATTACATAGAGGTCAGAGACATTCGGTGGTATCCTTTCGTGTTGGAACTCATCTCCAAGGACAAGCGATGACTTCCAAAAAGGGGGACTGTAGTGATACAACACTCTCATGTCCATTACTGGATTTAAACATTTTCACATCTCTCTGAGACTCTGAGTGTTACACTTTTCTTTGAGATCTCAAGGAGACAAGTGGACACTATTTTGTTACATTTATTTTGAATTAAGAGACACAAATCAATCAGATAGATTTCCTTTTAATTTGTGTTAATTCAGAATTGATCAACAGTATATTTTTGTCATTTGATGATGATCTGTTATTAACATGATTGTCATTCTCATGCTGGGTTATTTCTGCAGTACCAGGATGCTTTAATATTATGGCATAGTTCAGGGTAAACTATTAACTTCCTTCTCTGCTTTGTCTGTGAGTTAGCCAAAATATTCTCTGTACTAACAAGCTCCATCTGTCCACTGGCCTAAACAATATGTAAGTGTCCTTCAGAGTTTTCCAACTCTGGGAACTGCTGAGTAAATTCATTTATTTTGTTAAAACAGCCAATAACCATTCAGGAAGTGGGCAGACTCCGTCCTCCATATAAAATTATTACTTCCCGTTTTGGTTTAGTGTGAAAGGGAGAACAAACTGAACAACTTGTTTTTCTCTGGAAACTGGTGAAACGTTGTGGTCATTTGTCAATTAGACCTACGTTTCTCAACCAGAGTTACAGCAGAGCATAGCTGTAACTCACTCATTTCTGTTTGAAAGAATTTGTTTTCTGAAAGTTTTATTTTGAAACCCAGTCAGGACGTTGACCTTGTTTCCTGCCGAGAGAGGCGAGTTTCACGTATCGTTGAATCAGTACACACGCGCTGAAGTTTCAACTGGACGGCTACTGGATCAAACAATCCGTTAAGTGTGTCCAGCTACTTCTCAGCTCTTATCTCCAGAGACATAACGTCACCAGGTAAAGAGTCGTTGATGTTTGCTGAGCGTGCGGGAGCCCAGCTGTAACTCGTTTGGGGAAAAGTGTCACCCTGTTGCATTTCAAAATAATTAACTTCTGTTAAACTTAGCTTTCAACATTTCTTCCTCCTTATTCTTATTTTTTTCTTAAGCCAGTAAACTTATAAGTAAACGTGCCAACAGGAAGTTTAAACATAACTTGTCTGTTTGTTTTCAATTTGACTTCTTGTCTACAGTAGTTATTAAATCAGAGCTAATCTCGATACAAATGTTTAATGTACTTTTATGATTGTCTCAATAAAAGGTCCATCTTCTGGTGGATCAACATAAGTTGACGCCTCTCGTGAAGTTACATTTTGTCTAGTCACAGTTAAGCAATTTAATCCGGTAAACGGGTGAACTCGCGAATGAATTTGGGTCAGATCAAGTCTGTTCCAACTTCTTTTGGAATATTGTACTGGTCAGCAAACTGACAAGTATTATATCCCTTACATATAATAGCCTATATGCCACGGACTTCCGTTCCAGCTCTTCCGCATTCATTACACATGCGGCGCACTTCCGGTTTGCAGTCAACACGGTGTTAGCGATGGCGTTCTTCACGAGATCTCTGCAGGACTTGCCGACAGTCACTGTTAATAATGTCTACAGAATAATTCAGACCTTCTCTAAAGCGCCCACATCTAAGAAGGATAAAGGATTTAAGCTTTGTGTCCAACTACATAAATAAATATGAAGGTAAGTCGGTATTTGTTTTCAGTTCACCAAACTGCCTCATGTAGGCTAACACAGCTAACATAGTTAGCCTTGCTAATCTGTTGAGTAAACGTGTTTTGTCTGTACAATGTTTTCTTATTAACACAAATGTTAGTTTCAAACAAGGAGGCAGGAGAAGTCACAGTTAGGGCTGAGTGTTTACAGTCCATGAGGAAGAGCCAGAAGCCCCACTGTTTGAGTCAAAGCCACCTGACAGTTCAGTTTCAAACAAGGAGGCAGGATATTTAGAGCAGATTTAGAAACAAAAGTTATTTTAATTCAAGTTTGTTTACAAAAGTTGAGCTGAAGTCAAACCTGTTAAATCACTGTTTGTAGCAGGCCTTAATAAGAGATGTTTTCTTTCACTGCACAGGACACGGCAGGTGTTGGTGATGATGAGGGAACCCCTGGTCCATCCTAGATGTTTGTGAGACGTGGGAAGACACCACCGCTACAGCTCAAACATGAGGGAAGCAGTGAGGAGCTGAGATTGGATCCAAATACAAACAAGTTGTTCCACTGAGCACTGTAATCTGACTGATTACATGTTTTTAAATCTCCAAAAGCAGTCGAGGAAGCTGGGAGTTAGTCAGAAGATGTAATAATAATAATATAATTTAAACAGTGTTTAAATATTGTGCCTCATTTAGCTTGACTCATACGTTTTGTACAGTAATGTAACATTATCATCAAATTTCTTTTTAATAAAATGGCTAAAACGACTCTAAGCCTGTCTTAAACCAAAATACAGTACACATTTTTTTTGGGTGATAATACATCAATGAAGACAAAAGTCAGAATGTTTTGAACATTTTATTTTCTTACAAGTAGTAAGTAGTGTGACTGTAGTGTCAGGGTAGTCCTTGAAGTCTGCAGGTAGATTTTTATGTATCTGCTCTTCAGGTAGAGCCGAGTACTGTCAATAAAAAGTTGCTGTGAAAATCCGTCTGACCGTGGACTGATGGACACCGTATGGGTCAGCAAGGTCCCGTTGCTTTGATCCAAGGTCAAGGTCATTTAAGAACAGGAAGAACTCAACGGGCTGCAGGGTGTGGAGTGGATAAATAATCAATAAATAACACTGAACAACTGGTAATAACTAATAATTAAATCTCAATGTCACTACAGTACTTGTGCAATACAGTAACCTGTCACACAACCTGTGTAATGTTGATTATGTGCATACATATATATGCACATAAAGTTTTAAATATATATATATACTGTATATATAAATATATACACATATATATAATAATATATTATATATACTGTATGTGTATATATTTATATATATATATTTAAAACTTTATGTGCATGTTAGCTTATATTACTAGCTTGAAATACTTGCAGTAGTTAATTCAAATTCATCCTGCTGCATCGTTATATCCGTCTCTCTTCAGGACTTTGTGAATATTATAATTACTTTTTCACTGTGCATGCTTTTAGTATACATACAGTAGTTTGTTCTTTGATTTTTAGCAAGTCAAATCTGCTCTTCTCATCCTGAGCACTTCATTGTACTGTTAACTCTGTGTTAACCTGTATAAGACAAATAAACACAAGTTGAACTTGATGGGGAGTTCCTCTCAGTTCTTGGTGAACACCGACCATGAATGGCAGAGCAGAGCAGTCATGGGCCAGCAGGAACACATCAGGAGGTCAGATGATGCAAACCTGAAAAAAAAAAACAAGTGTTCATATTTACCTACAAGTAAAAAACCAAACGGAGAACTCTTTATGAGAGTTATGCTTTAAAATAAATAAATTACATCTCAGGAAATTAAATGTTTAATTGGAGTGAAACAGTTCTGGTTTCATATTAAAGGAAACAGCAGAGAATATTTCAGAGGTGTAACAGCTCTGAAGTTACTAAGAGTTTACAAACATATTTACAGATTAGAAAACACATGTTAAAATCTGAATATTATTTTAAAAGTATGTAGTTACAAACTTTTATTAAATCACTCATCATGACTCCAACATTAAATCTACAAGTGCAGGGTGTGGAGTCGAGTGATAATCGTGTTTCTTCACTGCGGTGTTTCTTACTGAGCTGCAGCAGCTGTTGTTGTGTTCTCCTCCTCCTCGCTGTCCTCTCTACTGCTTCTCCCAAAGCCCCGGTCATGGAAGTGGAAGGGATCTATTCCACTGGAACAATGCAGGTACAGCTCCTTTTTAACCACTGTTTGATGCTGGCTCTTGAATATTCTGAGGTTTAAAACGCCAGCTACAACCGAGTGTTAGCTTTAAGGCTAACTCGGTTAGCCACGAACTGTGGCATTAAAATATAAAAAACTAAGCGCTCTATTGTACCTGCTATTCACTGGACACAACGGCACACAACAATTCTCTCTTGTTGTACCAGTAGCTCGCAGATAATTTACCTTTTGTGTCTTTTACATGGTCTAGTTCTAGAAGCTACTGCTAACAACAACAGTAGTAGATGAGAGCCGGAAGTGAAGCGCATGGATCATATTTTAACGGAAGTACGTCACCACTACCCGTGGCATATAGGCTATTGGCACCGCTCGATGTTCAGTTACAGCTCTATAAAAATGAACAGACCACTGCACTGTTAGCCCGTTATCATTTGAACTCTTTTTGCGTTGAAAAAATATACAGTAGTAGTTTCCACAAGACAAACATGTTTTATTAACATTATTTGAGGTCTAACAGCACTGCATCTTTAAAAACATTTCTGCCATTTCTCTGTTTCTGTAAGTTATTCGCACAGTTTTGCTGGGAGCATCGGTGACATGCTGTCACAGGAAAAAAAAGCAATCCTGTCATCAATGTGTATAAGCATACAGTTTAACTATACACAAGACTGTTTTGTTTATTGTCAAATATGAATTAATACTTTGTTTTACAGCAGCAACTGGCCACCAACTCCTTGCTGACAAAGGGTTTGATGTCAAGTCAGAGGTGGAAAAAGGGGAGCTAGTCTGAACCTGCCCACCTTTCTGCATCCAGGACACAAGCAGTTCACTGAGGAAGAGGTATGTATTGTACAAGGAGTGTTGTGGCCTTTTGTAGCACTAAGTGCAATAAAGTAAAAATATCTTTGTAAGTACAGGTGTTTCCGACAGCGTGTAACTGGCCCGGCGGGGCACAAAGATTCGCTTGCCCGCTGGGCCGACACGCATTTATGGACCTGTCAGGCCTGTCATGATCCAAATATATTTATTTTAAATAAATTCTGTCAACCGTGACATCACATTGGTTGAAGTTTTTGAAGGACATCACGCTAATCCAATGAAAACTCACAGCACTCCTCAGCTGGCTCAGTCATTCCCTCCCCAATTAGACCAAATTTATATACTGTATTCAAATCCATGTTTATTACAGTAATTGATTAATGAAATAGTCCACACATCCCAAAACACATTGATTGTAGTACATTAAATTTAGAAATGAACACACCAACCTTTAAATATAAAGCAACTGTGCTCTAATTTGACTTTTAGTGAAGTGGAACTTTTGTTTAGTTAAATTTTTTAATCTGTTAATATACAAATGCTGTTTTAGTCACATTTTAGGATTTTGAATCTCACTAGATAAAGAAAGAGCGTTTACAACAAAAACAGGTCAGTCTCTCTTATCATGGTGACCTAACCAGGCCAAAAGAAAATCCTCTTTGTGACTCTGCTGTTGTCAGATCTGTTCTCTAGTTTATAGTTCAGCTCTCTGGTCATCCAATGACTTAGCAACAAAACCCTATAAACATTAAACTGTCTAAAGTCTCCAAGTTGTCAGAGAAGGCATCATTAAAAATATATATATTAGCAGGTTACTTTCTGTCCTAGGCTACAGTCCTTTGACAAGTGAAATGACAAACACATCTTCTGGTATGTGTTGTTTCTGTTTGTGACTTATATAAATAATGTGTGTGCAGTGAACCATTCTTCACTGCATGACTGTTTGCGTGTATCTGCCTAAATTAAATCTGATTCTGCTTGTGAGACATTTAAAGATGTTTTGAACTTCTGGCAGGACTCTCTGATGGCGTGGAGACTGGACAGGTGCCGCGGTCGTCAGCTATACTTCATCTGCCGGAGGGTCTGGATCGAAAACCGCAGGGGCACAGCATACCTCAAAAGAAAAAAACATGAAGCTTTAAAATGTAGACAAAATAAAGGAATTAAAGAAAAATACAGATAAGCGTTAGTGGTTTTTAATGTTTACTACTTCACCTGCAATAGGTCAACAATGGCTCCACGCTCAAAATGTCCTTGTGAAGACCAGCAGTGATGGGCTCATTCTGGTCATCAGGATGTCGTGGGTCAAAACGCAGGTTGTTCAGCGTTCTCAACGTCACAAAATGGAGCGGCCGTGGCACAGTGGTAATGGCAGTCGACCCCCGATCGGAAGGTTGGAGGTTCGAATCCCGCGTCCGCCCACCATGTGTCGTTGTGTCCCTGGGCAAGACACTTAACCCTGAGTTGCTCCCGGTAGGTCTGGATGGCGCCTTGCAAGGCAGGCTACCACTACCGGTGTATTCATTCATTCATTCAACCTTTATTTAGTCAGGTAAATCTTTTGAACCTCATGGGCTCATTTACGAAAGCGACCTGCTAAAACTAAAGAACAATGAACAGCAATGGTAGAATTTCCTTAAACAATAAACAAACAAACAATAAACAATAGAAAACAAAAGAGAGAAAAAAACAAACAAAATATATATATTTTTTTTAACAAAGTATCAAAAAACTAGCAAAACATTATAAGGTAGATGTATAAAATCAAAGACAGGAACAAATCTGCATTGGTTTTTGCCAGGATTCCAACAGATTCTGAAAACCATTTAGAGAAGTCAAGTTCGAGAGCTTCAGATCTTTTTGTAAGATATTCCATGAAGCAGGAGCGAATGAATGTGTATGAATGTGTGAATGAATGGGTGGATGGCTGGTATTGTAAAGCGCTTTGGGGCTCCTCACAGGGGGCTGGAAAGCACTATATAAATAAGCTCCATTTACCATTCTCGACGCCGATGTCATAACTTAAATGACACCAACATGAAAAATGTGGTTGATATCAAATACATACTAGCAAATCTGTTTGTAGAAGTGTTTTTAAAAAAATGTCCAAAAACTATTCCAGATCTTACAATTGTAGAAAACATTTAAAACCGTACATATGTCATTTTTTTTCATTCATTCATTCAACCTTTATTTATACAGGCTAGCCTCGTTGAGCCACGGGGACTCATTTACAAGAGGGTCATTGTATTTATTTCTTATCTAGTGCCACTAGAAAACAACAATAATTAACACAATACAATAAACTACAATTGTACAATGTTGAATAGTTTTTTGACTGGAATAAAATAAAATAAGTGATATTGTATTATTCCAGTTGTAGGTGAAGTTTGACTGAAAGTCACCTTTCTGGGTATTTGTGTTATAAGCGTAATATGAAATTTCTTCAGGAACACTGATTAAACTCACTTTAAAACTTGCAGCTCATCCAAGTAGCAGTTCGTTTTTGGGCTGGTCCCTTCCATGTACAAGGCAACTGGGTGCAGGTTGGTTTAGAATGTATTTCCAGCATGGTTGCAGCCACCTCCTTGTCTGCAAAAACAATCACAAACACAATATACAGGTACAACCATATTGTATGTGTCATTATGGAATTCACATGCAAAATATATTGTTTGTAATATATTTAAGATTTTCACACATTTTACGTCTAATAAAGTGTAAGCTGTATAAACAGCGTGTCAAAAGTGCAATAGTAAATACGTTATCAAAGATAATTAAATTTTCCCAGGAAAGCTAATAAATGTATCTCTTGGGATAGTTCTTATTTTTCACATCACAACATCACCAATTGTCTCAGGTTGTATTTAAGACATAGTTTACAGAAATCAAATAAGAAATAAGGACGCTACAAACATTTGTGTGACTGACTCAAATGTCATGTTTTTGTTTACATACTGTGCTAATACTGACGGCTCTTATGAAGACATGGCGCTAGTTATAGCAGCTAACAGAAGATGTTAAACCTGTAACAATAACCAAATCAGTCTAAATATCAGAAGTATTGGCGTGAGAAATTTAAAACATTGTGTGACTGACTCAAACGTCATGTTTTTGTTTACATACTGTGTACTGACGGCTCTTATGAAGACATGGCGCTAGTTAAAGCAGCTAACAGAAGATGTTAAACCTGTAACAATAACCAAATCAGTCTAAATATCAGAAGTATTGGCGTGAGAAATTTAAAACATTTATTTCTGACGCTTGGATATAAAGGTTGTTGACAACGACACACAACGACTCACCCTGCTGGACATTCGCAAAAAGCCTGAAGGATTTCCCCATTTTCCATCAGCGCACACAATCACCTCCTCTCGTATCCGCGGCACAATGTTCAGGCATTTTGACCAGTGGTTGTTCACTATTCTAAGAAAACAAGCTTCTAAATTACAACTCGCTATCATTACGAAGCTCCTCGGCTCCTTCCTACTACCCCCAACTTCCGTTTTCGATTCGCCGCGGCATTTTGCCGTCCAATCAGAACGCTCGTTTCAGGCGAGCTTTGCGTGATGACGTCAACTGGTAAAAGGTCTGTTCAGTCTGTTTCCCAAATTCCCTCAATACAGAGTGTCAAAATAAAATAAAACTTTTTCCAAAGCATAACTGGTACAAATCTGCACAAACTTCAGACTTTCACACAAAACCTGGTATATGTGTGTTGTTTCTAATTCTTCAATGAGGGATGAAGGTTGTCAGCATTTTCTGTAACTCCCCAAACTCAGAAAAATAAAAGTTTAAAATACAACCTGTTCTCCTCATCCATCCTGGCAACCAGAGTACAGTACTGAAAAATAAAAATTCAACAATCTTGATAGATTAATAATGCATAATAAAAAGAAAATACAGGATTCTCAAAAGAAATAAAATAATATTTCATACACGTGCCAAAATTCATCTTGCATAAAACAGTTTTCAATTACCTGTGTTGTTGTCATTAAATTGTTTTCATGACTAGTCTTTAGAATAATGCCAAAAAACAAACACCCCCCCCCCGCCA
>JBBPBX010022134.1:0-13386 GCA_038048925.1 Garcialebias charrua
TTCTCTTCTTCCATCGCTCCTTAGTATTTATTAGTGATTTAAGATAAAACTGGTACCCTGTCACAACAAAGTCGCAGTTTGATACCTCGTGTCAAACTCTCTATGATATAAAAAAAAAAAAAACACCCACTGAGGAAGCAAACAAACAACAAAAAAAGTATTGGTTTGGTAAAAGTTGTTGGTGTCCTAAAATTGGTGTGTGCCTAAGTTTGTGTATCGGTGTAAAACCTTTTTTTTGTCTGTCAAAGAAAAGGTTTTCTAGTCCAACATTGCTGACAGAAAACAACAAGAAAAAGGCTTTTATGGTGCCAGAAAAGGAAAGGTCTCTGAAGGTAAACATAAAAAAAGACACCAACTGATGCCAATCCTCAAACTACAGTCCATATTCAAATGTATTTATAAGAGTATAGGCTGAACTGTTTCTGTTATAACACTGGCATGAAGTAAGAAGTAATCTCTGTTTTAATTATTCCAAGAAATATTGTAACATTTACAGTGTCAGTCATGGGGATCAAACATTTTGCCAGAGCAAATCAACACATTTGATATATAATTGTCATTGTTATAGTTGAGTTCTAATAAGAACACACAAATAATGAAGATGATTGTCAAAAAGCAGAATAAATTACATTCTGTGGTTCTACCACCTTTTTTCTTTATTATATACACACAATGCATAGCTCTAAGTTGAAGCTTTGAATGATTTTTATTTACCGTATTTTTCACTGTATAAGTCAAACCTTTTTACACACATTTACAAGTCCTGCAACTTATACCTCAAGGCGACTAATATAATCCCCCCCCCCCCATATTTATAACCCAATTTTTTGGCTGAGATCTGACTATTTCATTCATTCTGACATGGAAACTATTGAACACTACTATTTTCAGCTGCTAGAGGGCCCTTGAGTAATATGGCAAGCCAAGTGTCTCATTAATAGCCACTTTTACCTATTAGATACTTGGCTAGCCATACAGAGCCACCTTAGTCTCGCTTTGGAACTCCTGGAACAAACGTCAAATCAGCTGCATTTCTCCTGGGCGACCCAGGCGAAATGCAACTGATTTCAGAGTCTGAGAGATTTATTTGTCATTCACATCTCATGTGGTACATGTGGTGGAACGAAATTATGTATGCTGGGTCCCAGTTACATCCAACAATAAAATGCAAAAGAAAAACAGTAATAAGATCTAAGATATGAACTAAGAAAAATATCAGCTAAATAATACACTAAGCACTAATAGCATAAAAACATTATGTTGAACAGCAGCACGAACATGAGTCTGTGTGAGCAGATGAGCACAAATGAACACAGCAACATGAAACCGATCAGCAGCAACATGAAACAGATCAGCAGCAACATGATGGGATATTTCACAGTGATTATCCTGGTTAGACATTCAAGAGTCTAACAGCCTCAGGGTAGAAGCTGTTCCTCAGTCTAGTGGTTCTACACCTAATGCTCCTTAACCTCCTTCCTGAGGGGAGCGGGGCAAAAATTGTGTGTGCTGGGTGAGTGGGGTCCTTCATGATGCATGTGGCCCTCTTCCTGCATCTAGAGGTGTAAATGTCTGTGATGGTGGGGAGACTGAAGCCTCGGATATAGTCGCGCTTTGGTCTGCAAGCTGGAGCGCGCGTGCTGCGCGCGCACTGTGCCGTGCGGCTTCATGCGTTTATAGTGTAGCACGGCAGCGCATGGCAAAGTGCTGTTCTTTTACTGACCAGCAGGTGGCAGTACCCTCTAAAACCTGTGCATATGTTGCAAGAAAGGGTGTAGAAGAAGAAATCTACCGTAGAAGAAGAACTGTTTGAAATCACACAACAAAAACAAATGGCTTTCCGCTCGCTCGGGGAATTTAATACATTTGAATCACATAAAAAACATTCCTCCATGCGTCGCGACGCCGTTTCCACGACCACAGCGGCGCAGACAGCTGCAGGCTCTGGCGTGAAGGCTGTCGGTGAGGTCCCTACCCGACCTGTCAATCAATTCGGCGCGCGCTAGGCTTGCGGAGCTTCAAAATCTGGGAGGTGCACGACCACGCGCGAAACCAACGCGCTGGCCAAAGCGCGGGGGCGGGGACTTCGCGATTGCGTCACTTTGGCCGCGCGCTCTCTCGCGCCCTATGCGACGCGTCAACCATATCCCAGGCTTCACTCCAACAGATTTCTGTGCAGCCTTCACCACTCTCTACAAAGCTTTCCTTGCTGGAGCTGTGCTGCCTCCATGCCACACGTTGATGCTGGAGCACAGGATGCTCTCCACTGTATACCTGTTGGAGGTGACAATTGCATTTATTAAGGAAAAGTTGAACTGAGACACACTTTTGCAGTTTTGCTATAATTTTGAGCAAACAAACAATTGCTATAATTCCTATATTTCGAGCAATTGTTTTTAGGTGGTTATCTTGTTAAATTTAGAAGAAATGCACAATGAGTCCTCACTCTGCGTGCTCCGACAGCCACAAATCGGATTTTGAAATGCAGCTGATTTGACCATCAATGTGCATTTATCACGGGAAAGTTAAACTGAGACACACCTTTGCTATAATTTTGAGAAAACAAATAATTAATTTTAAGCGTTGATCTTATTAAACTCTTGTTAGTCTTCCCGTGCATGCTCCTGCGGCTAACATTTGGCAGCCAATCGATTTTTGTCATAACACCGGCCCACATTTCCGTGTTGTCAGCGGTGACGCATATCAAATGCGATGCATCAGCGGTGATGCATAGATGCGACCTATATGGCAAAGTGACTTATTTATGGGTTTTTTCCCCACTTTATTAGACATATTTGGACTGATGCGACATACGGCGGTGTGATGTTTACGGCAGAAATTATGATAGTTAAACTTGTTCTATACTGTACTTGGATGCCTACTGGGAGCTGGTGAAGCCTTCTTCTGCCTGTTAGCATGTTAGCTCGGTGTTCCTCCAACATCTGCGGCTGCCTGTAGTTCGCACGGTCCAGACTGTTTACAGTAAGGCCTGTTAGCATGTTAGCTCCATGCATTTGGAGCCATAATGAAGGGAAAAAAGAGTTAATAACCTACTGGGAGCTGGTGAAGCCTTCCTCCGCCTGTTAGCATGTTAGCTCGTTGTTCCTCCAAGCTCTGCAGCTACCTGTAGTTTTCCATTGTTTCACGCAGTCCACAGCTTTACAGTAAGGTCTGTTAGTATGTTAGCTCATTGTTCCTCCAAGCTCTGCAGCTGCCTGTAGTTTTCCATTGCTTCGCACGGTCCATAGCTTTACAGTAAGGTCTATTAGCATGTTAGCTCGTCCTTCCTCGTCGGTCTGCCGGTCCAAGGTCTGCAGGTCTGGCCCTTTGCCGTCAAGCTACTGCTGTCAAAACTGGAAGGAACTCCGAACTCTGCTTTCAAAATAAAAAAATTCAAATTTATTATTGTTTTTTTTTTAATGGGAGATGAGTGACGTAACCGCAAAACATCCTAAGTCGAGGCCGTCGTAAGTCGAGGACTACCCATAGTTGTTAATCTTTAGAAACACATTGTTCTCATATTTTATGTGCCACATGATGTATGTTCCAGTCTTGCTTACATTTATTATCCACTAGGGGTGTAACGATACACAAAACTCTCGAGAAGAGACGAGACAAATTACAGAGTTCGCGAGAACGAGACGAGATTTTAATATTAGTTCAAGAAAACTTCAAAGATCGGTTTTATGCCGCAAAAAGGCTTTTATTCTGTTTTAACATGTATTACAAACTCAACTGATGTCTTCATTTTACTGATTGAATCTCCTTAGACCTTAGAACGTTCAACTTTGTTTAAAAAAATAGATATTCACGCAGGACTTTCCAAAAATTGAACATAAATATCCGCATCAGCACTGAATCTGCAGCCGTCACTCACCAGTGTTGCCAGATTGGGCGGTTCACCGCGATTTTCCTTCTGACTTTTGCGGGTAAAGAGTGCTTTGGGTGGGTGGGACTCTATCTGGCAACACCGGTCACACCGGTGTTTACACAAGTGTGTCTTTACATCCGGGGCAGCGTCGGCAGCGCCGGGACCCTCCATCAGTAGTTGGGGCGTCTTCTATAGCAACTTCATCCGGCGAAGCCATGCTGTCCGTGACGCTGACTTGCTAGGGGCTGCTAGCATTAGCGACTCGCGAGACAACGTTACCTCTCAACGAGAGATATCGCGGGAGTTTAATATTGCGAGATCTCGTACAACGAGATCTTGTTACACCCCTATTATCCACAGTACTGTACCTAGCATTGTTGCTGCTTTGTCTGAACAATGCCAGATGGAGGTTAATACAGATTTATGTTCAAATTTGTTGAGTAAAGTTTAGTTTTTATGTTGAGCGCAAACCTGCATTTCAGAATTGCAATTCGACATATCTGGAAAATACCTGGAGAAGCACCTTCAAACGGCACTATCTTATAACCTTCTTGTATTTGATTTCATAGTTTGCAAAGATTATTTTTAATCAGATGTACATGTGCATTCAATAATTACTTGAGAGTTTCATCAAAAACGGTCCAGTGGTTCATGATGTTCCACCCTTGTACAAAGGCATTTATGAGACAACCAAACTTTCACGTCAGCAGACGATAAAGACAACTCAACAATACATCTTAACTACAAAGTACATTGTAACTGGATTCATTACATATAATTTATGTCAGGGTAGTTCTATTCTGTCATACTTTGTAATGCTCTGTCTGAGAAAATCTTTATTTTAATTAGTT
The DNA here is from genome assembly GCA_038048925.1 of Garcialebias charrua. NCBI lineage: Eukaryota > Metazoa > Chordata > Actinopteri > Cyprinodontiformes > Rivulidae > Garcialebias > Garcialebias charrua. The sequence continues at coordinate 4,723 of JBBPBX010022134.1, forward strand.
TACACAGGTCAATGTTGGTCTGACCTGATCTTAATGTTTCAGTTTCCATTGGAACCCATTTATAAAATTTATTTCTGTGATTATTTTCTTACGTTTTTAGTCCATGTTCCGTCTTACTTCTAAATGAGGCCGTCCATGTTGAATACACACAACATATCTCCTTCACACACATGCTTTAGCAGCTTCCCAAACATGGGAACGGGTCTTTTACTTTAAGGGGATTTTGCTTGTCATTCATTGCAGGATGTAGGAGTGAAGTGTTGGAGGGGTGAGACGCTCTTTGAAGATGGTGCTACCTCTCAGTGGTGGTTTCTAAAAAAAAAAAGAGACTTTGTGACACAGGAATATGCACTCACACACCCATGCACACCACAAACAGTATATTTTGAGGATATGCATATTATTTATGTAATATTTACCTGCGGTGTGCTCTAATATCACTTTGTGCCAACACTGTCAAAAATCCTGCAGCTGAGTAAAGATTAAAGAGTAAGAAGTGGTGAAAAAAATGGAGAGAAGATAACCACTAATATTTTCAACTACTGGTAGTTTTGAAAGAGAGCTATGATAACCTTATCTGATTAACTTGAACTTAAATTAAGTAATTTTCCTTCTAGTTAAGATGAAAGGATTATTAGTATGTTTGAAGAAAGATAAACAGAATTTTATTTGCTGGAGATAAAAGGCAATCTACACTTTTTTTTAAAATCTGCTCTGCTTCCCTTTCCAACGATTTCAGCTCATGTATTAAACATGTTGCTTGAGGGATCCAAATGTAGATGTAAGATTTTCTAGTGGTGAAAGCGAGCATAGGTCAGGTAAATGTGCTGAGTGTCTTTTAATGATTTGGGTCAGATTCTGCCTTCTTTCGGTCTTCTCTCCTGGCATGAGTTCATTGTGTGCCTGACCAGCGACAGCTCTCTCACTCACCACCCCCACAACCTATTACTGTATTCATCTGTGGAAGTGAAGCTTGAATGTTTGGAAACAGGGTGACACCTTCTCAATAGAACCCAGGAGGCCCTGTTCCTCACGCACGCACGCACGCGCGCGCACGCACGCGCGCGCGCACACACACACACACACACACTCAAAGTCATACACTTTTAAGACAAAATGCATTGACAGGTTTTGTGTGTGTGAGCATAATGAATTCTGCCGTGGCATCGCATGCAGCATCTGCATTATCCTTTCAAATACAGTATTCATTCCAAGACTTCCTTTTTTCCCCCCCAGCTTCATGGATTTTTTTTATTAGCTTTTTAAATCTGGATTTACATTGACATATGCATGTGTTTACATACATTTTTCAAAAGTGAATCCCTGTTATTATCAGTGGTATTTGTTTGCTTTTAGCAGGTGTCAGAGGTTTAAGGTAGTAGCTCATTGGGCTGTGGCCAGTTGAACAGCATTCATGAGGCAGTCTTCAGAATGTTTATTAAAAAAAATGTTTTGAACATGTAAAAAAAATTGCTCTTAAATTACCATAGTCAGAGTCACTGCTGATCCCTGAAGCTGCCAGAATATTGTTGTGGACACCTCCGACGTGTCAAAAGAACTAGACGTTCTGACAACTGTACGAGAACTCTCCTATGACAGAAAGTTTTCAAGGCTAATGTGCAGGTATAAAAAATATATTGATTGTAAAAGTATAAATGAAAAAATATTGAAAAAACTGGTTCAAATTTTCATTACAGAATATAAAAAAAAATGTGATTGTGGCTACCATAGGTACAACAAGAGGTGGGGAGAGTACGATGTGAATATGAATATGAACTGGCAAGAATGCAGTTTTGCTATCCAAACAAGAAAAATGCATTGATTTTGAAACACTGTCCATTCGAAATGTATTTTGCAAGTTCTCCTGTAACTTTGAGTCACTTATCAGTCTCCACTGAGATACTATCTTTAAGTTGTGTTTATTTGCCCTATGCAAGGTTAACAGTACAATGAAATGCTCAGGATGAGAACCAATTTGACTTGTTAAAAAAAAATCAAAGAACAAATGAACAAGAAATACTAAAATCATGCAATAATGGTACAAAAATAAAGTACCAAAAAGTGAAAAAGTAATGATAATATTTACAAAGTCCATAAGATAAAAAAAGTAAACAAAACATGGTAGAATTTTTTTTTAATGGTGCAAGTAGGATGAATTTGAATAAGCATTCCAAGGTAATAATGCCCTAAAATGCACATAATATACTGTATTATGACTATCATGGAAAGAGCATACTGTATATCTGTTCTTAAAACTAAAATATCTAAATCAATTGCAGTATGGAGTACAAGATTTGTTAAATAATAATAATAATAATAATAATAATAATAATAATAATTTTATTTAAAAGCGCCTTTCAGGACACCCAAGGACACTTAACAAACCAACACAGTGTAATACAGAGCAAACATTATCAGCGACAAATTGAAATATAAAAATACTAAGATGGTGTAGTGGCAGGGCTTTTGACTTGGGACCCGAAGGACGCGGGTTCGCGCCCCGGCCACTACACACCTTGGGGTGTCTATGAGTGCACACCTAATTCTCCAGCTCCCCGGGCGCTTTCTGGCTGCTCACTGCACCACCTGGTGGTGGTTGGGTTAAATGCAGAGACGAATTTCGTCTGTGTATGGGAAACATACACAGATGACAGACAAAGACAAAGACATTACATTACATTACATTACATAAAGGATATAAAATGGATAAAAATACATTATACAATAATATTACTTTACATTTGCTTTATAACACAATTATAGTTCTGCATTTAATTTATTGTGTAAATGTTTGGGGTACAGCATGTAGGACACCAACTAAGCCTATTTTTATTTTGCAATAAAGAGCTGTAAGAATTATAATGAGGGAATCTTATTGTCATCCTTCAGATACTCTATTTTGTAAATTGAAATCACTTAAGTTTTATGATTTGGTTGATTATAATATTCTTTTACTTATGTATAAGGCTCATACTTCCTCACTGCCATCTAACATTCAAACCTATTTTGTGAAAAGGATTAGTTGCTATAATTTAAAGGGAACAGACATGTTTGTTAAACCTCAGTTTAGAACCAGTTTAAAGGGTAGGTCTACTACAATAAGAGGCATTGCTCTTTGGAATAGACTAGAGGACAATGTAAAAAATGTGAAGTCCATACTAATATTTAAGAAAATGATAAAAACTATTTTGTTGAAGATTAACATTTAAGTTGATTCTAATTTAACAAATTATAATAGGTATTTTGATGTGACTGTATAATTCTGATGAGAGTCCAGTTGATCTTGTATTGAACACCTTTTTGATTAATGTTTGAATTGATAGTTTGAATTGATTGTTTGATAAGGAGCAGATATGATAAGAAATGTTTTCTTCTTCTGCTTCCTTTCATTTTATGTTTTTGTTTAATTTTTATTTTAAAAATTGTCATTGTTTTAATATGAAACGAATAAAATTATACAATACAAAAAAAAGGTAATACTGTATTCCCTAAAATGCACATAATATATTTTGGAAATGACTACCATATACCACACAGGTTGTGTGACAGGTTACTGCACAGGTAGTATACCAAACCGTACCATTTTATTTATAGAGCACTTTAAACAGCGACAGGGCCAACCAAAGTGCTGTACAAACAGAAACAAACAGGCAGAGCACACAGCAACATATAACATTACGTAAAATCAAAATATAGAAACAAAATAATAGCAGATAATAACATAATGATTAACACAGTGTGATGCATACAGCTTCAGCACAGATCATACAGTGTTGAAAGATAGTGGGTTTTTAAGCGGGATTTAAAAACCGTGAGGGAGGAGGGCCTGCCTGACGAGTAGAGGTAACTCATTCCATAGTTGAGGGCCTGCGACAGAGAAGGCCCCGTCACCTCTGCGCTTAAGACAGGTTCCTGAGAGAAGCAACTGGTCCACTGACCTCAGAGAACGCAGTGGGACATACGGCTGCAGCAGATCAGGGAGAGAGGAGGGGGCAGAGCTGTTCAGTGATTTAAAAACATACAGAAGGATTTTAAACTGGATTCGAAGGTGAATTGGTAGCCAGCGCAGGGAAGCCAAAACTGGTGTAATGTGTTCTCTTTTGCCTGTACTGTACTGGTTAAAAATCAAGCTGCAGCATTCTGGACCAGTTGTAGTCTAGCAATGGAAGTCTGACTGATGCCAAACAGGAGCGAGTTGCATGTAGTCACATTGAGATTGAATTATGATGGTAAAGTAGATACATAGATACTGTATCATACATGTTGGTGAAGATTCTCAGTCGTCCAGGACATGATGAAATCAAAAAAGGCGTTCAATACAGGATCAACTGGACTTTATTTGTTGCAGAAAACGTTTCGACTTCTGTCCAGAAGTCTTTTTCAATACATGAATACTTTATCAGCAGCAGTATCAACCTAAACATTTTGTTATGTTTGGGTAATTGTTGGGACTTTCCAAAATCTAGTCTACAGTGTAGCCTGGACTCAATGTCTTTTTGTTTTTCATGCTCATGGTTTATTTGTCACTCATTAATATTAGTGCTGAAGCAAGACGACAGCATTTTTCTATAAGATGCTCAATACAAAGTCTAAAAGTTGTTTTCTCATATATTTAAGAGTGTCTTGAACTACTTGATGTTGCCTGTGATTATAACATTGATACCTGAACTGTGACGGATGTCTTTTGCAACATAAAGCCGTTCAGTATGGTCTGTCCATCTCCTTGTAACTTGTGTCTCACATCGTCTTATTTTAGTTGTCATCTAACAAATAGTTCACAGGTCATTTAGGTGAGACTTGTTTGTCTTGAATGAATCTTAAAATTCTAAAAAATATAAATAAATTGAGTTAAACAAGATCTGGAATTTTTTTTGTGCAGTATATAATATTGATACACTTACAGTACTGTAGTTTCATGCAAAAGATGCATCTAGAATAGAGGTCGAGATTTAGTCAGAAATGTTAGTAAACTGGCACTGCCTTGGTCTCCCAGCCTCTCTTTGTCTTGATGCATGCACTTCCCACTTTGCAGTCCTTTAGCTGCACTTGGGTCTCACTAACACAATTTTCCAAAACTATATCTAAAAATCCGATATCTAACACCCTTAAGTACCAGTAAGGTTTCAGAAGAGATCCTCTCAAAAAGAGCAGGCCTGGGAACAGATGTGTTTTATGTCTACTGATGTCGCCGAGAACAATTTGCCCCGCAGTGATGCGTTGCATTTAAGCAGACTACAGCTTTAGGGAAGAAGTCAAGAAATAAATCTGGATCTCAAAAGATTAAAATAGATCAAAAATCGTTTTAAGGTGATTGGTATTCTAGCTTTATTCCATTTCTATTGGTGCTTATTTATTTATTTATTTATTTTTCCCCAGCAGAAACAGTTTGATCCAATTAATATTTAAACCCTTTATCAATCAATCAATCAATCAATCACCTTTATTTAACCAGGTAGAGCCCATTGAGATCGAGATCTCTTTTACAAGGGTGACCTGGTCAAGTGGTCAGCAGCACACGTCACATTGGCAATAGGCATTTGCACTTATCAAAAAGAAAATAAAGAAAACTACAATCACAGTAAACAGATGTTGACAGTTCAAAACCAACAGGATATGACAGATTTCTATATACATTATATACAAAACAAGCAGACAAAAAAAACCAACAATGACATGTATATTGGATAAGTAGTGGTTAGAAACATCTGCAATGGTCAAGTTTCTTGATGACATTTTCTACTACGGTTGACATAAAGGATCCAGGAGAGATGAATGTTGATAGTTTCAGATCTTTCTGTAAGTTGTTCCAGGCTGAGGGGACGGCGAAGCTGAATGCTCTTTTTCCTAGTTCAGTTCTGACAGGAGGAACTGACAGGAGGACCAGATCGTTAGAGCGCAGGGAGTAATGACTGTGTGATGTTTGTATTAAGGAGGTGAGGTATGACGGGACCAGGTTTAGGAGGGTCTTGTAGATGAAGGATATCCAGTGAGTGTATCTGCGAGTGCTGAGAGATGACCAGCCAGATTTTACGTAAAGCTCACAGTGATGAGTGCGATAACTGGAGTCAGTGATGAACCGAAGGGCACCGTGGTAAATGGAGTCTAAGGACTGTAGGTATTTTGATGCAGCACTCATGTACAGCACGTCACCATAATCTAGTATTGGCATGAATGTTGCAGCTACTAATGTTCTCCTGGCTTTGCATGAGAAGCAGGATTTGTTTCTGAAGAAGAAACCTAGCTTCAGTTTGAGTTTAGTGGCCATTTTGGAGATGTGGGTTTTAAAAGACAGTTCAGTGTCAATGTTGAAACCTAGATATTTGTAGGTGGAGACCATTTCTATTTGTTTTCCCTCTTGGGTTCCAATTTGAGGTGGGTTCTCTGGTTGCAGCTTTCTGTTGGCAAGAACCATGAACTTGCTTTTGTCGGCATTTAGGACCAGTCTAAGTTTTTGCAGCCGTGACTGAATAATATTAAAAGCATCCTGAAGAGAGGTGAAAGCTTGGCTGAGGGAGGAAGAACAGCAATAGATGATGGTATTTGATGGTATTTGATGGTATTTGATGATGGTACGTGAACAGACTGCGTTCTGTCAGTTAGGTAGTTGGTGAACCAGGAGACTGCAAGTTTTGATAGACCAGAGTGTTCCAGGATGTTTGTCAATAGTCTATGATCAACTGTATCAAATGCCTTGGACAGGTCTATAAATAGGGCAACACAGAATTGTTTGCAGTCCAGGGCATGTATGATGTCATTTAATACTTTGAGAACTGTAGTGACGGTGCTGTGTTGTTTTCTGAATCCTGACTGGAATTGTGATAGAATATGGTTTGCTTGTAGGAAATCAGTTAGCTGATCACAGACAAGTCTTTCGAACAGTTTGGCAAGAATGCATAATTTAGAAATTGGTCTGTAGTTGTTGACATTTGTTGGTTCACCCCCTTTTAGCAGAGGGAGAACAAAAGCTGATTTCCAGATTTTGGGTATTTTATTTGTGTTGAGACTGAGATTGAAAATATGGGAAAGAGGTTCAGCAATGAAATCTGCAGCTAGTTTTAGGAAAAGTGGTTCTATGTTGTCAGGTCCTGCTGCTTTGCGTGTGTCGAGAGTTTTTAGAGCATTTAGAACTTCAGCGGGAGATACTGATTCGAAGTCAAAGCGATTTGTGACCTGTTTGTCCAGCACATGTGGAGCTGGGGGTGGATTTGCATCAGTTTGGTCAGCAGATAACATTTCAGGATGTGTAGATTCAAACAGGGAGCCAGAGGATATAAAGTGTTCATTAAAACAGTTCAGAATTGACAATTTGTCTGACAGAATACCTGTGCTGGTCATGATGGAGCTGGGTAAATCAGTGGATGTTGTCTGACCAGAATTTGATTTTACTGTTTGCCAAAACCTTTTTGGATCATTTAGATTTTTGGTGGATTCGTCCAGGTAGTAATTTGATTTTGCATTTCTAATTAGTGTTGTGCATTTGTTCCTAAGCTGCCGGAAACTGAGCCAGTCATGATCGTTTTTTGATTTCCTGGCCTTAGCCCAGGCAGCATCTCTTTCTTTGAGCAGATTTCCTATCTCCGGGGAAAACCAAGGATTTTTACGTCCCTTTATTCTGTATTTACGGTATGGAGCATGTGTGTTGATTATGTTTTGAAAACCCTCATAAAAGTAAGCCAGTGCAAGTTCTACATCATCTATCAATGAAATTCTACTCCAGTTGAAAGTGGCTAAGTCATGAAGAAAGGCCTGCTCACAAAAATGTTTTAAATGTTCTTTAGGTTTAAAGCAAACGAAATGGTAGACTTTGTACATTATGCAGTACTTCAAAGTTAGTTCTATTTATACTTTGCTTTATTAAAAATACAAGTTTAGAAAGCAAACACGTTAGTTTATGATATAGCTAAAATCACTCCCTCACAGACACGCCAACCAAGCCCTCTATGACACACAAACATCGTTGTTCATCTCTGCATGAAGAAGACCCAGTGACCCAGTTGTGACAGAAGGCAGTACTTAAGTGTAATTGGCCAACTGTATTATTACTGGGATGTTTATTTTTTTAGTTGTTCTTCCTTTTTGGATTTATTCCACCTCTTTTGGCGCAGACGGGGCTGCACTGCTCCGACTTCGGTTCAGTGGCTATGCTTTCATAAACGATCAGACAACTTAATTAAACCCTGACACAGTCTGGATGGAGTTCCTTTTGATTTGGATCCGAACATCCCACTTTGAAGGTGAACATTAAAGCGCTACCAAGTGTTGGACTCGACTGATTGTTATCTTGTGTGGCATGATATTTGAAGCATAAAATTATACCATCTGTTGTATTAAAATAATTTAAACAAATTGACCTGAAACTCAAAACAGATATTTTTTTTGTCACCCCTGACCAGCTGTACTCTTCAAAGTGCTGATGTTAAATACTTTTAGGGGTTTAAACAGAGCAGACCTTTGCTTACGGGATATTGATTCACCTAACAGTGAAAGAGGGAAGTAAATTAAGGTTGAACCGTAATCAAAATAGACACACATCTGTTATTCCACGTTTTTTTTTTTTAACACTAAAAAGCCCCTTTGGTAAGTATTGATGACAGTGTAAAACTGAATAGATAAATCATGAACCAGCAGGAAGGCTATGATTTTGACTTTAACCTCAGTTTAGTG
>JBBPBX010022134.1:15287-28359 GCA_038048925.1 Garcialebias charrua
GTTACAGGGAACCGGAGGCCTTATGGTGACAGGGACCAGGAGGCCTGATGGTGATATGTAACAGTTGCAGGTGGGTGTGGCAGATCAGAAGAGCATTAATTGGCTTGGGAAAAGTACAAGTGGAACATAGGAACAGAACAAAACAGAGAAAATAAACATAAACAAAAAGCTGTTGTTGTTCGTGTATGTGCGGCCTACGCTCGTGGAGGTTTTTGTCGGCTGCATCAAACTTGTACCAAATCATGTCGGAGTCGCTGACAGAAACTGATTCTCCTGCCAAACTGGGAGGAAAAGAAAATGTCAGCCTTCTCTTTGCTGATGATGTAGATCTTATAAATGGTTCTACCAAAGATCAAACCATTCAAACAAAGAACCCAGTCTCTGTTAGGGGACTAGTCCTGAGGAAACCAAGACCATGGTCTCTGGTGAACAGGAGCACAGTGGACATCAGGGAGACAGAACTGGAACAAGTTAGTTGTTTGTTCACCTCGGGGGACAGCTCAGTCAAAGAGGACAAGACCAGGACAACGAAAGCTGCCAGTGTCCTCACAAGAGTTCAACTTGTTTGGAAGGACAGACCCATGTCTCCTAGCCTGGTTGAAACCAAACCCTGTCCTTCACTTCGCTTCAGACAAGGGTCTGGAACCTAGCCATTGTAAAACGTTTCTTGCTGGAGGCGTTAGCCTCTGTTGAGGAACAACACCATTGGATAATTTGAACAGGGAAAAGCATTCTGCTCCCTCCCCTCTGCATCGCTTTGAATGAGCGGGGTGAACTTGACTGACAACTGCTCCGCCCCCTCTGCAGCTTTTTCCCTCTGCCGGCTGCCGCGATGCATATTGTGTTTATATGTTTAAAACGTTTTAATAAAATAAAACCATGGATCGCTGGTCCAGCTCACCAGAAGACCAGAAAATCTGATGGGACTCAGTCAGCAACGTAAAACCCGAGTTTGGTGACAACCTCAGCCATTTCCGTGTTCATTTTACTCAGCGGAGGGAGAGGAGGAGAAGGAGGACGAGGGAGCGATTTCTTGACTTTTGGAGAAAAAAAACAAAAGAAAACTCCAGATAAGGGATTAAGAAGGGGAAATTAATAAATGTGTGTCACATAGAAAACAGTCCTGCATCGCTTTGAATGAGAACATGCCGCTTCTCGCTGACTGAGCGCTGGCAGAGCCCTTTTATAGGGCTCTGCGCGCTGGGACAGGTGGGGGCGTGGGTTAGGGTCCAAAACTCCGCCCCTTCTGTTCTCTGATTGGTCCGAACAAAAATCTACCGGAGAAATCCTTGTGGGTGGGTGAAGTCCCAGACTGTGCAGTGAAGGGAAATGAGAATTGAGCGGAGCTGTGCAGGAAGGCGAGGGCCAGGCTACATGTCTCCGGCTGCCCAAGTTAGACTCCTACATCCACTTGTTGTCTCGGTCCTTCTCTGTGCCACAGAAACCAGGACACTTCTCCCACATGACAATTTCTGAGGACCAGCCTTGAGTATATCAGAAATCATGGCTCCTTCCGAACGCAGATCAACTGAAAGATATCAACATGGTCCGCAAACGTAGTGAGGGCCAAGGGAACTCTGTCAAGCCTCCAAGGGAAATCTGAAGGAACCTGTAAAAGGGTGCGTCCCCCTCGTCAATGGACAAACAACGTCATTACCTGGACAGGGCTCCCTATCCATGTCCACGCTCGTCTTTCTGAGGATCGACCTCTCGGTTGTTGGTGAATGTTCGTACTGCTTTCATGGACCTGGCCCAAGGGACGATGTTGATCTTGAAAGTGATGAAAACACTTCTCAGAAAGAATGTTACGTTTATTTCTTATGGCTTTCTGAAAACAGACATTATGAATAAAAGCAGCTTCATTATTAGTTTGGCCATTTTAAATACTGTAATATGATGCTATTTCATTTTCTGGCCCTAAGAGGCTCTGGTGGGTGTAAATAATTTAGAAAGGGATGTTTAACTGTGATTTAAACGAGCAGAAGGCTCAGACTCAGCCTGACACAGAACACATTCCAGGTCTTTGTTTGGAAAAACTGTTTGGCCCAAACTCTGGTCACGCATGTGAGGAAGAACAAAACGAATAAATGAAGACATTGTCCAGTTTTTACTCCTGAATATGCAGCGATTAGTCACGTCTCATGATCTGCTGACTCCTCGTTCAAACATTTAAAAAATGCAAAAATAAGTGGTTGTTAAAGAAAAATAACCTTTTCAGGATCCGGGTTTTTGGTTGTTTGTTAGCTTTGGATTTATTTTTATTTGTGTGTTTTTGCCATCAGTCATCTTCTCCTCGTGTCAGTTAGTGTTGTTTTAGCCCCGCCCACTCACCTGTCCCCAGTTTTCATTTAGCTCAGCTGTTTCCACTCGACTCATCAGCCCAAGTCTGTATAATCCCTCAGTTTTCACGTCTTTCTCAGATGGTGTCATGATGTCGTGTCTGGTTCTCCTCGATGTCTCCTCTGTTTCTGTGAGTGTTGCTGCCACGTCGGCCATTTTGTTTTCTTTTTCTTAAAGACCTTAGTTTTTATTTCAGCTTCTTGTGTTGAGTTCTTGGGTTCAAATCCTGAATCCTGTCCCAACAATTGAATTATTATATTTAAATAAAATGAATAGAGAAATGTTTTTATTTAAATAAAGTTCTCCTGACTCTGAGGTTTGTTTGTTAAAGCTTCGTCGTCACTCTGATCCGCAGCAACATTTATCAAAGACTTGAACGTTAAAAAAATAAAAAGCTGTGATTTATCGTTGCGTTGACAGAAACTGGAGACTTTTTAAAAACTGCAGTTTTTACTTTGAAGCGTTCTTATGAAAAAATGTGACCTTGTTGCTTTTTTCTTTTGTTTTATGAAGAAAACAGTTTTTCAGTCACATTTTGAAATGAACTCTTTTAAATGTTGATTTCAAGGTTCCTGCTGCGAAAACAAAACTCAGAAGTTTACGTCCACCTTCACGGGTGTGGACGTCAGACCCGACTGTTCGTGTTTCACATCGTGGACAAACAATGATTAAAAAAACAAACTGAATTTATTCTGTTTTCTCTGATCTGCAGCGTCAGAACTTTACAAACAGGCTCAAGTAGAGACATACTGTCACAGAAAGACTCTTAAAGTTGGAGACGTCTTTTTTTTTTTTTACTCAACAAGGACGACCAGCTGCTAGTGATCGTGATTGACTGCAGTTGGTGTCTTCTTGTAGGAGACACCATCTGTCCCATTCAGACGAAAGGAAACGGGTTTAGATGTTCAGGAACCACCAAGGCTAAAGCCTGCTATGAACTGGAACCTGCTGGAACGCAACAGGACAGTGTCCCTGTCCACCACTGTCCCTGTCCACCAGTGTCCCTGTCCACATAGTGTCCCTGTTCACATAGTGTCCCTGTACACATAGTGTCCCTGTTCACATGGTGTTCCTGTCCACATAGTGTCCCTGTCCACCAGTGTCCCTGTCCACATAGTGTCCCTGTCCACATAGTGTCCCTGTTCACATAGTGTCCCTGTCCCCATAGTGTCCCTGTTCACATAGTGTCCCTGTCCACATAGTGTCCCTGTCCACCAGTGTCCCTGTCCACATAGTGTCCCTGTCCACATAGTGTACCTGTTCACATAGTGTTCCTGTCCACATAGTGTCCCTGTCCACATAGTGTCCCTGTCCACAAGTGTCCCTGTCCACATAGTGTCCCTGTCCACATAGTGTCCCTGTCCACATAGTGTCCCTGTCCACATAGTGTCCCTGTCCACATAGTGTCCCTGTCCACATAGTGTCCCTGTCCACATAGTGTCCCTGTCCACATAGTGTCCCTGTCCACATAGTGTCCCTGTCCACATAGTGTCCCTGTCCACATAGTGTCCCTGTCCACATAGTGTCCCTGTCCACATAGTGTCCCTGTCCACATAGTGTCCCTGTCCACATAGTGTCCCTGTTCACATAGTGTCCTGTCCCATAGTGTCCCTGTTCACATAGTGTCCCTGTCCACATAGTGTCCCTGTCCACCAGTGTCCCTGTCCACATAGTGTCCCTGTCCACATAGTGTACCTGTTCACATGGTGTTCCTGTCCACATAGTGTCCCTGTCCACATAGTGTCCCTGTCCACCAGTGTCCCTGTCCACATAGTGTCCCTGTCCACATAGTGTCCCTGTTCACATAGTGTCCCTGTCCACAAAGTGTCCCTGTTCACATAGTGTCCCTGTCCACATAGTGTCCCTGTCCACATAATGTCCCTGTCCACATAGTGTCCCTGTCCACATAGTGTTCCTGTCCACATAGTGTCCCTGTCCACATAGTGTCCTGTCCACATAGTGTCCCTGTCCACATAGTGTCCCTGTCCACATAGTGTCCCTGTCCACATAGTGTCCCTGTCCACATAGTGTCCCTGTCCACATAGTGTCCCTGTCCACATAGTGTCCCTGTCCACATAGTGTCCCTGTCCACATAGTGTCCCTGTCCACATAGTGTCCCTGTCCACATAGTGTCCCTGTCCACATAGTGTCCCTGTCCACATAGTGTCCCTGTCCACATAGTGTCCCTGTCCACATAGTGTCCCTGTCCACATAGTGTACCTGTCCACTAGTGTACCTGTCCACATAGTGTCCCTGTCCACATAGTGTCCCTGTCCACATAGTGTACCTGTCCACTAGTGTCCCTGTCCACATAGTGCCCCTGTCCACATAGTGCCCCTGTCCACAAAGTGTTCCTGTCCACAAAGTGTCCCTGTCCACTAGAATCCCTGTCCACATAGTGTCCCTGTTCACATAGTGTCCCTGTCCACATAGTGTCCATGTCCACACAGTGTACCTGTCCACTAGTGTCCCTGCCCACATAGTGCCCCTGTCCACATAGTGCCCCTGTCCACAAAGTGTCCTGTCCACAAAGTGTCCCTGTCCACATAGTGTCCCTGTTCACATAGTGTCCATGTCCACAAAGTGATCCTGTCCTCCAGTGTCCCTGTCCACATAGTGTCCCTGTTCACATAGTGTCCCTGTCCACAAAGTGTCCCTGTTCACATAGTGTCCCTGTCCACATAGTGTCCCTGTTCACATAGTGTCCATGTCCACAAAGTGATCCTGTCCACTAGTGTCCCTGTTCACATAGTGTCCCTGTCCACATAGTGTCCCTGTCCACATAGTGTCCCTGTCCACATTGTGTTCCTGTCCACATAGTGTCCCTGTCCACATACTGTACCTGTCCACATAGTGTCCCTGTCCACAAAGTGTTTCTGTCCACTAGTGTCCCTGTCCACATAGTGTCCCTGTCCACATAGTGTCCCTGTCCACATAGTGTCCCTGTCCACATAGTGTCCCTGTCCACTAGTGACCCTGTCCACTAGTGTCCCTGTCCACATAGTGTCCCTGTCCACATAGTGTCCATGTCCACATAGTGTACCTGTCCACTAGTGTACCTGTCCACATAGTGTCCCTGTCCACATAGTGTCCCTGTCCACATAGTGTACCTGTCCACTAATGTACCTGTCCACATAGTGTCCCTGTCCACATAGTGTCCCTGTCCACATAGTGTACCTGTCCACACAGTGTCCCTGTCCACATAGTGTCCCTGTCCACACAGTGTCCCTGTCCACATAGTGCCCCTGTCCACCAAGTGTCCCTGTCCACAAAGTGTCCCTGTCCACTAGAATCCCTGTCCACTAGTGTACCTTTCCACATAGTGTCCCTGTCCACACAGTGTACATGTCCACTAGTGTCCCTGTCCACATAGTGTCCCTGTCCACACAGTGTACCTGTCCACTAGTGTCCCTGTCCACATAGTGCCCCTGTCCACAAAGTGTTCCTGTCCACAAAGTGTCCCTGTCCACTAGAATCCCTGTCCACATAGTGTCCCTGTTCACATAGTGTCCCTGTCCACATAGTGTCCATGTCCACACAGTGTACCTGTCCACTAGTGTCCCTGCCCACATAGTGCCCCTGCCCACATAGTGCCCCTGTCCACAAAGTGTTCCTGTCCACAAAGTGTCCCTGTTCACATAGTGTCCATGTCCACAAAGTGATCCTGTCCACCAGTGTCCCTGTCCACATAGTGTCCCTGTCCACATAGTGTCCCTGTCCACATAGTGTCCCTGTTCACATAGTGTCCCTGTCCACATAGTGTCCATGTCCACATAGTGTACCTGTCCACTAGTGTACCTGTCCACATAGTGTCCCTGTCCACATAGTGTCCCTGTCCACATAGTGTACCTGTCCACTAATGTACCTGTCCACATAGTGTCCCTGTCCACATAGTGTCCCTGTCCACATAGTGTACCTGTCCACACAGTGTACCTGTCCACACAGTGTCCCTGTCCACATAGTGTCCCTGTCCACACAGTGTACCTGTCCACTAGTGTCCCTGTCCACATAGTGCCCCTGTCCACCAAGTGTTCCTGTCCACAAAGTGTCCCTGTCCACTAGAATCCCTGTCCACTAGTGTACCTTTCCACATAGTGTCCCTGTCCACACAGTGTACCTGTCCACTAGTGTCCCTGTCCACACAGTGTACCTGTCCACTAGTGTCCCTGTCCACATAGTGCCCCTGTCCACAAAGTGTTCCTGTCCACAAAGTGTCCCTGTCCACTAGAATCCCTGTCCACATAGTGTCCCTGTTCACATAGTGTCCCTGTCCACATAGTGTCCATGTCCACACAGTGTACCTGTCCACTAGTGTCCCTGTCCACATAGTGCCCCTGTCCACAAAGTGTTCCTGTCCACAAAGTGTCCCTGTCCACATAGTGTCCCTGTTCACATAGTGTCCATGTCCACAAAGTGATCCTGTCCACCAGTGTCCCTGTCCACATAGTGTCCCTGTCCACATAGTGTCCCTGTCCACATAGTGTCCCTGTTCACAAAGTGTACCTGTTCACATAGTGTCCCTGTCCACATAGTGTCCCTGTCCACATAGTGTCCCTGTCCACATAGTGTCCATGTCCACAAAGTGATCCTGTCCACTAGTGTCCCTGTTCACATAGTGTCCCTGTCCACATAGTGTCCCTGTCCACATAGTGTCCCTGTCCACATAGTGTCCCTGTCCACATAGTGTACCTGTCCACATAGTGTCCCTGTCCACATAGTGTCCCTGTCCACATAGTGTCCCTGTCCACATAGTGTACCTGTCCACATAGTGTCCCTGTCCACATAGTGTCCCTGTCCACATAGTGTCCCTGTCCACATAGTGTCCCTGTCCACATAGTGTCCCTGTCCACATAGTGTACCTGTCCACATAGTGTCCCTGTCCACATAGTGTCCCTGTCCACATAGTGTCCCTGTCCACATAGTGTCCCTGTCCACATAGTGTACCTGTCCACATAGTGTCCCTGTCCACATAGTGTCCCTGTCCACATAGTGTCCCTGTCCACATAGTGTCCCTGTCCACATAGTGTACCTGTCCACATAGTGTACCTGTCCACATAGTGTCCCTGTCCACATAGTGTACCTGTCCACATAGTGTCCCTGTCCACATAGTGTCCCTGTCCACATAGTGTACCTGTCCACATAGTGTCCCTGTCCACATAGTGTCCCTGTCCACATAGTGTCCCTGTCCACATAGTGTCCCTGTCCACATAGTGTCCCTGTCCACATAGTGTCCCTGTCCACATAGTGTCCCTGTCCACATAGTGTCCCTGTCCACATAGTGTACCTGTCCACATAGTGTCCCTGTCCACATAGTGTACCTGTCCACATAGTGTCCCTGTCCACATAGTGTCCCTGTCCACATAGTGTACCTGTCCACATAGTGTCCCTGTCCACATAGTGTCCCTGTCCACATAGTGTCCCTGTCCACATAGTGTCCTGTCCACATAGTGTACCTGTCCACATAGTGTCCCTGTCCACATAGTGTCCCTGTCCACATAGTGTCCCTGTCCACATAGTGTCCCTGTCCACATAGTGTCCCTGTCCACATAGTGTACCTGTCCACATAGTGTCCCTGTCCACATAGTGTCCCTGTCCACATAGTGTACCTGTCCACATAGTGTCCCTGTCCACATAGTGTACCTGTCCACATAGTGTCCCTGTCCACATAGTGTCCCTGTCCACATAGTGTCCCTGTCCACATAGTGTCCCTGTCCACATAGTGTCCCTGTCCACATAGTGTCCCTGTCCACATAGTGTACCTGTCCACATAGTGTCCCTGTCCACATAGTGTCCCTGTCCACATAGTGTCCCTGTCCACATAGTGTACCTGTCCACATAGTGTACCTGTCCACATAGTGTCCCTGTCCACATAGTGTCCCTGTCCACATAGTGTACCTGTCCACATAGTGTCCCTGTCCACATAGTGTCCCTGTCCACATAGTGTCCCTGTCCACATAGTGTCCCTGTCCACATAGTGTACCTGTCCACATAGTGTACCTGTCCACATAGTGTACCTGTCCACATAGTGTCCCTGTCCACATAGTGTCCCTGTCCACATAGTGTACCTGTCCACATAGTGTCCCTGTCCACATAGTGTACCTGTCCACATAGTGTACCTGTCCACTAGTGTACCAGTCCACATAGTGTCCCTGTCCACATAGTGTCCCTGTCCACATAGTGTCCCTGTCCACTAGTGTCCCTGTCCACATAGTGTACCTGTCCACATAGTGCCCCTGTCCACATAGTGTCCCTGTCCACATAGTGTTCCTGTCCACGAGTGTCCCTGTCCACATAGTGTACCTGTCCACATAGTGTCCCTGTCCACATAGTGTCCCTGTCCACATAGTGTCCCTGTCCACATAGTGTACCTGTCCACTAGTGTCCCTGTCCACATAGTGCCCCTGTCCACATAGTGTTCCTGTCCACAAAGTGTCCCTGTCCACTTGAATCCCTGTCCACTTGAATCCCTGTCCACATAGTGTCCCTGTTCACATAGTGTCCCTGTCCACAGTAAAGTCAGCTGTTTGTCACCATGGACAGAAAGGACCAAAAAGAAGTTCTAAAAGTTTCAAGCTGGATTGGACAGGACAAATTGTCTTCTGGAGAAAAGTCTAATGGTCAGACAGAGACAAAAACAGCTGTTTGGACACAAAGACAGGAAATCTGTTTGGAGGAGTCAATGTGAGGCGATCAGCCCTAAAGTCTGAATCAACTGTCAGGCACGGTGGTGGTAGCATCATGACTTAATGAAGCAGGAGGACTTCCTCCAGGATCTTTACCTTCTCATCGTTCCACTCCAGACAAAAGACAAAAATAGTTTAAATTAATTAAAATTTAACTTCTGACTGTAACTGAAAATCTTCAGAGTAAATGTTTGATGAGCACAGCTTCTAAAACGATTCACTTTTAAGTTATTTCTTGCAGAAAACAATAAAACATGTCAACTGACCAGAATCATGTTCGTTTACTGTTTCTGTCCCGACGACGTGTCCTGAAATAATCAGTAGCGATGAGACGCTGCAGCTCCCAGAACCCATCAGAACTGAAACCAACGGTCTTTGTTTTTATGAAGCCCTGGAGGAACAACCGGAGGAACAACCTGGTTTGAACTGGAACCTGCTGGAACGCAACAGGACAGTGTCCCTGTCCACCACTGTCCCTGTCCACCAGTGTACCTGTCCACATAGTGTCCCTGTCCACATAGTGTCCCTGTCCACCAGTGTCCCTGTCCACATAGTGTCCCTGTCCACATAGTGTCCCTGTTCACGTAGTGTCCCTGTTCACGTAGTGTCCCTGTCCACATAGTGTCCCTGTCCACCACTGTCCCTGTCCACATAGTGTCCCTGTCCACATAGTGTCCCTGTTCACATAGTGTCCCTGTCCACATAGTGTCCCTGTCCACATAGTGTCCCTGTTCACCTTTGCCTAATTTGCATGCCCTGCGACTAATAGAGAGGTGAGACTTGTTTATGAATCTTTTCCCCTATTTTTAGACCAATTTTTGGCTCAGATATGACCGTTTTTCATTTTGGCAAAAAATGGTGCAGTACCACTTTTGTCCGCTAGGGGACACCGTCCGTTCCCAGCTCATGTGTCTGTCCGAAAAAAGCCTCCTCTGCTCGGACTGACTCTGTCGCTGCCCGGCCTCCTGCTCTGGAAGTAAGAACTACGAAACCACAGGACAGATTTTCTTTATACTTGGTCATTTACAAACTGTTAGCTGCAGGAGATGTTTAGAGCTAAAAAAAAAAATTGATCTTTTAGCATTGTTGTTTGTTAGCGGTTAGCTACCGTAAAAGGATACTATTTAGATAAATAACTCATGATCTACAGGACAGATTTTTATCAAACTTACAGAACTTAATTACTTGGTGGTCATTTACAAACTATGACCTCTATGAGACATTTGAGCTAAAATTCGATTTATTTATAATTTATTTTCGCTGCGCACGCGACGGATTGGAAAAAGTCAAAGCGAAACAATTTAAATCCAGCAGATTTGACCATTACGTGAATTTATTAAGGAACGGTTAAGCTCAGGAACACTTGTGCTATAATGTCAGCTAAGAAATATATTTTTTAAGCGTTTATTAGCTAAATTTTAAAGAAATAAAGCCGCCCCACCCGCGCGCGTGCACATGGCAAAAATACTTTTTTTAATCCAGCTGATTTGACAATTACGTGCATTTAAGGAAAAGTTCAGCTAAGACACATCTTTGCAGTCATTTTCAGCAAACAAATAATTGTTTTTACCATGTTAATCTTGTAAAGTCATTCTGTGCTCGCTCGCTTCTGTGGCCGCCATTTTCAGCAGGGCGCGTCGCGTAGCGGTGACGCATAATAGATGCGACCTAAATAAAGGTGCGATCCGTTTATGGATTTTTCCAATTTATTGCCAATACAGTAATTGGACAAAGCAACCTATAGAAGGGTGTGAGCTATCAGGCGGAAATTACGGTAATTTTTTGAGGAATGCTGTTTTTCTGATTCCACAGAAACTTTGACTTCACTTCTGACGTCTTCAGAGGTTTTTTTATTCAAGGTCTGGTTTTAGTTGAAACATATTTTACATAAAACAGTTAAAAGAAAAAATTTGACTTGACCACCTGAAGATTCTCTTCTGTGTTTCAAGAAAAGGCGGGAATCGCCGTGGCAACCAGTGACTGGAGGTCTTTTATCCTGAATTATTTACCTGGTTCTCTTTTGTTAGCTTCAGAAGTCCACATTTAGATTTTTTTAACGTTCAAATTAAATTTGAATTAAATTTTACATAAAGAACAAACAGCAAGACCGTCTTTCCCAGAGTGTCAAAATAAAGCTTGTTGCTACTTTTCAAAGTAAGAGTTTGTTGTATCTTACAAGAGTTTTGATGCAACTGAAGCTCTGCAGTAAGAATAAAATGCAGAGAAGAGAATTTAAACCTGCAAAACGTACGCAGAGTTTAACCAGCGTGGGCGAAACTTGAAGAATATTAATGACGTTAAAATATGTCTCTCAGAATTTACGATTAATTGATAATTTGTGGGTTTCTGTTTGAATTCATGAGTCCAAACAGCAGAACTGGGTCTGAGGCCAGAACTGTAAATATTCATGTTGGTCTTTTGTAAATTGTTTCTTATTATCAGTAGTTTATTTGTAGACCCGGCTACTCATCTGTTAAAATAAAATAGGCAAAGACATAAATTCAAAACAATAAAATCCTTAAATGAAAAATGTCTACCGAAATAAAAGTATCCAAACTGGAATAAAACACTTCATCCAAAATAATCTAAATACTTAAAAATAAAATTTAAACTGTTATATTAATTGTTTCTAATTTTATCTATTTATTTTAGTTGATTTTTCTTATAGGTGCATTAAAAATGCTGAAATGTGTCATAAATCTTTAAAGTCAACGAGCCGAAACACAAACCTGGTTTCAGGGCCGGTGTCGGCGAGGCGGATCTGGGTCACAGACGGAGCTCTGAGCGGTACCAGGACCGTGATAAATGTCTCCGGCTGACAACAGGGCCGGGTCGGTGAGACCTGAGTGGTTTTTCTGTTCGCTGAACGTCCAGAGGGAGCAGAATCCAGAGTTCAGGCACTTTGTGTCCGGACCGACACCAAACACGCTTCAGCTGATCTACAAACAGCCGAAGGCGTTGACGTCTCTGAGAATCACAGCTAAAAGCTAGAACGGCAGTGACAAGTTTCCTGAGTAAAAATATTTTGCTGAATTCTAAATTTACCACTTTTTGTTTGTTAATCCCTTTTTTTTTTCAAAACTACATTTTTTTAATGAGTAAAATAAAATATTTGTAAAATATTTGTTTGTAAAATAAAAGATTTGTTTGTAAATCCAGAAGTATTACTGAAAGATGTCAAGTTAAATCAAATCAGATCTATTTATCTTATTTACAATCAAAGTGCTGAATAAAAAACTAAATTTTGCTTTTTATTGTTATTTCAACCTGAAGAGACTCACAAAACGAGAGAGAGAATACAATTAAAATGTTTTATTGATTAAGGTTTCTTTGGCGCTCGGGCCCCGGCGGAGGGCATGCATGCCGGACTGCTGAGAGCTTGAATGTCCGGCATAGGGAGATAGATTATGGATATCTACCCCCCCCGGGACCCAAACCCGGTGGTGGAGACGGGACCGCAGACGTCCAATCCATCCCACCGGTACGTGAATGCCGGCCAGCCAGCGGCCGACGGCACCGGTCAACCCTGAGACGAACACCAGCGCAGAACCTCCATCCTGAGCAAGCACGAAGCGACAGTGGGAAGGAAAAACTCCCTCGAGAGGAAGAAACCTCCAGCAGAACCAGGCTCAGGACAAGCGGCCATCTGCCATGACCGGCTGGGTCGCAGGGAACAGGAAGCAGGAACGCACACAGCAGCAGGACCAAGACGGAGGCGAGCAGGACAACCCCAGGCGGCGGAGGCGGGACGAAGAACAGGGGAGAACCGAGGAACCAGAAACCCCGGGAGGAGACGGGGAGGTGGAGGGAGGCGACTAGACTGGCAACGGGCAAACAGGAAGAGCTGAGGAAAGGGCGCCTTATATCCAGGTGGACAGTTGAGTGATTCGATGCAGCTGTGAGTCCTGCCATTGTTGAATTTGCGTCTTCGACTTCATATTAGGTGAAATATTAGTCGGGGGAAAAATTGAAAGGGAGACAATTCAACTCACTCCTTCATCTTTAAAAACTGTAGGCTAAGTAGGTACGGAACTTGCTCGTAAGTCGGG
>JBBPBX010022135.1:4541-15927 GCA_038048925.1 Garcialebias charrua
TTGGCTGCATTTTCTCTCTTTGTTCTCTCGCTGATGTTCGATGTCGATGTTGTCTTGTCTGTTCTCCTGCTCACTCTCAGTGATTTGGCAGGGGTGATGGGTTTTGTCTCAATACACAAATAACAGGATACGCTTCCAGGTACAGTCTGCACGTAAACAGACAAGAGGGCTCTTTAGCGCCCATAGCGGCCAAAACTGGTACTGCCTGTGCCCCTAGCGGCCGATACTGGTACTGCCTGTGCCCATAGCGGCCAAAAGTGGTACTGCACCATTTTTTGCCAAAATGAAAAACGTCAAATCAGAGCCAAAAATTGATCTAAAAATATGGGAAAAAATCCATAAATATGTCGCTTTGCCATATAAGTCACAGGACATGCAAATTAGTTTTAAAAAACTGTGACTTATATGCCAGAAAATACGGTATTAGATAAATCCATCCCTTCTCTTGGCAGGATCTGTCACTCTGTCTTCAGGTTGTAATGCGTCAAAAAAGGTGTACGTAACAACGTGTGGGGGTAGGAGTACTTTTTGCAGTATGTGCGTGTTTATGGTCTGACCTGTGGCTGCTCGTAGTGCTCCATGGACATGGTGATGACGTTGAGCCCGATCACGATGGTGATGAACAGGTCCAGGTAGTGGCTGGTGCACATCCTGTGGATGAGTAGCCGGGTTGGGGAATAATCGGAGTAGTAGGGCTTACTCTGAGCTTCTGTTGGAAAAGGAGGTGGGAAGGGGGGTAAGGGGTGGCGGAAAACACGTGGTAAGAAAAGGGGGAGAGAAGGGCAGGGTAGGGGACGTGGTGAAAAGGTGAGATAGAAGGTAATACAGCAGGGACGCTTTCAGTTGACCTGGAGGGCTGAGGAATGCAGCCTCAGATTTATCTTGAAAGAAACGTGGGGTTAGTGAAACTTAGTTGCTGACACATTAAAAATACAGTAAGGTGCAAAGAAATGATCAAAGACAGGCAGATCAGATAATCAATGAGGGAGACCTTGTGGTCTGGAGTCACCCCCTATGTGTGAATTATTTCCTCCGATCAACAGTAAGTGAGTGTGATGACATCACTGCTCAATGAGACATCACAGATGAGGCTGCTGTCATAAGGTTTTACTCTGATAGTCCCTTAATTACACCCCGTGAAGACTATCATGTGATTCTGCCTGTTCTTATCTCATTTCCTTCACAACTCACAGGTGGAGAAAATGAAACAGCAGAAATATTTGTTTTCCCTCCATACTCATCCATCACTTCATACCTTACCTATTATTGTCTGTCCAGAGAGGAAGGATGGATGGGCTGGGAGTGACAATCAGGAATAAAGAGGAAGCATATACCCTGTTACATGATCAGTGAAGGAGGCTTTCAGAAAAACACTAAATACATGATCAAAAGGTAAAAGTCTTTTGGATGTAGTGCTCCCCTTTTGTCCAGTTTGCACAGATGTGCTCCTGTGGCTGAAACTGGACTAGACTACAACGATTCACGTGAGGGGTGTGTGTGGTTCAACTAGTGAGTTTCACATCTGTCTAATTCCATTGATGCATCTGGGATTGAGCAAGCATGGCTGAGTTTGATGCACATTTTAAAAGAACTAACAAACCATTCATCCCAGACACTATTATATAAATAATGTATATGGATCTGTCTGGATGGGAAGGTCATCAATAAATTGTGATAAGCACAAGAATGACAAAACATGAACGAATATTCCTAAAGGGATGGCTGAGTTTTCTTTTTCCTCACTCGCTCTCGTGCAAGGTGGATACTTTTTTCCTCCTCCTGCTTTATTTTTTCTCTCTGTCTCTGTATCGTAGCTCCTGTTTTACACATTTTCCGAAATTAAAACTACTATCATGGATCTAGTCAGCTGGACTTTCAACACAATCATTGAAATCTTTTCAACAAAGCGACAGGGTCCTGGAGAACCCTCATGCCCCATTGAGATACATGGGGTAGGATACCCCATGTATCCGTGGGGAGTTTGGGAACTGGTGTGTCTTTCCATATTGTCTCAGGAGGACACCAAAGATGTTTATATAATTGGAACCATGATAGCAGGAGTTCTGCTTTTTGGCATCGGTGGTGTCCTGTATTATCAGCTATTAAAGAAAACAGCAACAGCAGTTTTGGTCATGGTAAAACTGCCAAGTTGGTGTGAAAGTTTGGCTTGTGCTTTTAGAGTACTCAAAATCAGCTGATTTACAAGCTAAACCGTAAGATGGAAGCTATTTGTGAGAATTGCAGGCCACTTGCGGCTTCTGAGGCTCGCCATCATGTCGGGGACGACCTTGGAGGGGGCTCATAAGCACGGACATGTGGAATGTCCATAAATCTGGCCATTTTGGGATTGAATACCAGCAGGACTCAAGGCTGAAAATGAGTAAAACAGTCTGCCTGAAAAAATAAACACTTGTGGCTTATTTGAATCTGACTCCCCTGGTTGGCCTCGAAGCAGGTCGACTTAACAAATTTTCCCCTGGGATATGTGTAAACTAAGGAAAAGCCATGTTTATCACATTTTTAAGCTAATGCATTTTCTTAAAAAGGAATGATCAGTATGATGTAACACCACCTACAGTAAGATTAGTTGCAAATTAATATACAGGTAATTAAAATAAAATGAACTTGAACCACATTATGCTTTGGACCATGTTCATAATCTTGTTTTGTTGTTATTCTACAAACCAGTTCAGCTTGTGCTGCATAAATGGAAAAATGATGTAATATTAAGTGAAAAGGCTTTAAAACTAATAAGCCAAATGACAAAACTTGAATAAATCAACTTTTTTTAAAAAAGTTGTCATATTTCTGTTAATCTTTCACCTAATAAAATATATTTCTGCATTTGTACTGGGTTAAAAATATGTGATCAGATGCTGATGTAATGGCTCATGGTGGTCAATCAAATTTATTTTTTAATTTTTATTTTCAAATGATTACATGACATCATAAAAAGATTAGTAAAATCTGGTTGTAATCTGTGTGCCACATGTGCACATGATGAAAGAGTTGGAGCCAGAGTTCTGGCCGGGTCGCAGGGAGTCCAATGCTTATTAAATCTATGATTTGTGAATCAGTATATTTTATTTAATGCATGTTTTTTCTTATTCTTTCTTCATTACAATGAAAGTACAATGAAAATGAGAGACTATTTATGTATTTGTAAACGACTTTCTAAATCAGCAAATAAACCAAATATCTCCTTCACTGTAATTGAATACATAAATTGGGTACTTTTTTCATAATTTTTGTTCCTTTTGAGGTTCAACAGGAGTCTCACATCCACTGAGTGCCTTCAAATTAATTATACTTCATTTCATTTTTAATTCTCATCTTTTGTGCTGGTCGTTATTGATGCTGACACCAGGAGAGGTCCACCTGAACACTGGGTGTGTGGGCTGAACCCCGGGGCAGCTGGCGGCGGTTTGATTCTTGCCGAACACCTACGGAGATGTGCGTGCCAGAAAGGGCAAACGGCAAGACCTCTGGTGTGCTCAGACTGGCTTTTCAAATGAATGTGATTCAACAGGCTGATGTAGAATATCACATATTTGCTTTCCAGCACTTTGATGTGATCTCTGCACCAAAGATTTCTCACCTTGTCAGCTGCTTTGTAGAACCAAGGCTATAAATGTTAGAGGTTTGACAACATAGCGGCTGATTTACGGCAGAGTTGGAGCATCTCTGATAACTCCGGGTGGATGTTTTAAACCAGGACAGGTGCGTAGAGCTGTTGCAGAATGCAACAGCTTGGTTTATTCAGGGGGAGCTCATATTTACAAGATGCTTCATCATCTTTGGATCGGAACACATTACTCTTACTCTGCTCTACTTACTGGATGCAGGTGCACGGCGACCTGAAGCAGACACAAACATGAATACTCCAACTCCCTCATCTAGCTCCTCATTTATCTAAATTTGCTCCAAAAGATGAAGTTGTGTTGTTTTTTTCTCTTCAAAAGCCCCATTTTTTACATTCCCCTACAGTAAAATGTCCTGTTGCTGGACCAGGAAAGAGATTTTTTTTTTGTTGGATTGTAAAAAACAGTTTTCTAAGTTGTTTGGATTTTGGGTCCCGGAGAACAAGACAGGAAGTCAGTAAGCCTTTGTCCTGAATTCATGGATGGGCCAGAAGGGGTGAGAACAAAAGAGGCCGGAATAAGAGGAAACCTTCTCTAGAAGCAAAGTGAAGGTTTACACACCAAATCTGCTAATCTCACTACCACTGGATTTTCCTCATCCATAATGAAAAAGAGAAAATGAGTTTCTGCAGCTTTTTAGTATATTGCACAAACATTCAATGGTTCATTGATGAAACCATCAAGTCCTTGCTCTCTCTTTTGTCTCTGTTTTTCTCTCTCATCTCCTTCACTGATGTAACAGGTGGAGCTTCCTATCCTTCCATGATGTTTTAAAGAGGAAAGGGAAAGTGGAAATGTACAGAAAGGTCACAACAAACCTCAGAGTCTGTCACAACTGCTTCACATTTCCACTCTATTTGTCAACACTTTCTTAAAGATGGCTGAATAGACCATTTTAAGACAGTTACTTCAAGGGATCTTAGATCTCATTAAGAACTCAAATAAATATCAAATACTTTAATTTGAATCCAAATTACATTCATATCTACACTTTGGTGCAGTGGTTCCCAACCCTGGTCCTCGGGGAACACTATCCTGCACGATTTAGTGGTTTCCCTACTCCAACACAGCTGATTCAGTGGTTTATTTACTTCAAGTTCTGCAGAAGACTGTTAATCACACATTTATTCAAATCAGATCTGTCAAAGCAGGGAAACAACTAAAACATGCAGGGTGGTGTTCCTCAAGGACCAGAGTTGGGACCTCTGCTTAAGTGAACCACAATACAAGATAGGGATTTCCAGCATGGCTCCAACAAAACGTTGATATATTAGTTGTGACCAGAATCAAGACTTGGTGTTGAGCTCCATCTCTGTCACTTCTAAAGGATCGTGTTATGTAGCAGGGCTATTTAGCTTTATGATTTCATTGCAATAATTAAATCTGCTGTCTATATTGTGCTGCTTTCTTTAACACACATTAATGTTTGCTTACAATTTTAAAACATCTTAAGATTCAGTCATGTGACTGTCTACATCTGTACTGTTGTTTTTTAAAACTATACAGTATGTGTAATAGGAAAACGTATGTCAGGATGATATTTTTAAATTATCTATTCTAAAGTATTGCCAATATTTTTTAAATTCTGTATTGGCTAAATTACCTCAAATTTAAAACTATACATTTATGTGAGTGATTCTGCAGAAGTGAAAACATTATAATTTAAATTTCACACACACCATGCCTGGTGTTGTTATATAATAGTCTAATTTTGGGAAAATAAATTAAAAGCCTAATGGTGATGGACATTTATTAATTTGAACTAAATAGACAAGTCTATTAAGGCATGTGATCAGCTTGTAATTAAAGCTCTGTTACCATAGGTAACTGTGCTATTAAGTGTTTATCCATGCATGGACAACTCAATCATGATAAGTCAGCTATATGTATATTAGACATAAAGCTGATGACTGAGCTGTGGTTCAAAAGTTGTAAAGTGAAGAATTATAGGGTTGGGCTGAATTGTTACTCGTTCTTGGAGATCTAAGACCTTTCTTGAAATATGTCAAAGGGTCTGTCAAGGAAGAAGAAAAAACAGTTAAGAGGAAACAGATGAGCATTTAATATCCAAAAACAACTCAGTCAGCTGCCATCCCTCACTTTGCCACCCCTCTCCCTTCCCCATTTTACTCACCTCCCTCCACAGATCACACAATTTGTTCCTTTACCCTCAGAGAAATTTAACTAAAGAGTCAATGACTTGGCCTCAGAGTTGCTTTTGAATGTAGCCACACTCAAAAATATGATTGTCTACATTTACAAGGTGGTCTATATTGTTGGGAAATACAGACAGCAAGGGTCCCTGGTTGGAGGACCAATGAGTGAGCACACTACAGCACTATGAGTCTTCTGTGATTGTGCAAGTAGGAGCACTTGTGTTTGGACTGTATATGTAGAGAATGGGTCTGAAACACACAGAACCTAAGGTTGTGATGAAGGTGTCCAGTCGGCTGTGGAGTGGGAAGACATCGTGACAGCTACCCTGGTTAAAAACAGGAATTTTTATTATCTTGACACAGTATGAGATGCTGCTGCGTGTTCAATATGTTGGTTGGACGGTTGCTGGTTCTCCTCTAAATGTTTCTGAAGTCAAATGTGAGCTGTTGTCTGATTACAAATTTACAGCTGGTTTGAAGGTGTTCATTAAGATATATGGATGCATGGTGACATGAATGGGAAAAAACAGATTGAAGCTGAACAGGACTTAAAGCTTGGATGACAAATCAATGATGGTGAACGGAAGAAAAAGGCAAGGAACATTAAAGCAGTAACTGCGTAGCTCAGAGCTTAGATTGAGAATTAGACATCATCGGCATACGATCACGTTTTCAAGACTTTTCTTTGGTTCAATGCAACGGCTGCTTTTATGCTCCTGTCCTTCATGGTGAATGGCTCCATAATAAACCTTCACACTCAGTGTTTGCCAGAAAATCTGTTTTGACCTTCACTGTGAAGGAACAGATGTTCAAATTTGGAAATCCAGCAAACACTGAATCTGAGAGACAAAAACAACTTTTAACAAAAAAAGAAAGAGCTACTCAAAAGATGTCCAAATAATTTTAAAACTGAAGGTTCAGATTGCTCTGTTGTCTCACTTGAATGTCAAAACAGAGAAAATCACACAAGGATTATAAAACATTAAATAAGCACAAGACAAAAAAAGTGATAGTTATTTTTGAGTCAAATTGGTAAAGACCAAGGAGGAACAACAGAGCAAATAAGGGAGAGCAGAAGAAAAGAGGTACAACAAAGAAGAAAACATGACATCATTAAAATGACGAGGCATGAAGCCCACTCTCATTGTCACGTTTCAACAACCACAAACACACATCGTGCTGCTTCACACACGGTAGACCGACACACCTTTCTGAGTCATACTTGAGCTGAATGGACTAATTGAAATGGGTGAAAGCAAGTGATTGGACAGCGTGAGTGAGAAGACCAAATGAGAAGCTTTTCTAACAGCATAATGATCTTTCTGTTGAATCCAAGTTTATCTCTACAATCTGTGCCATTTACACACAACAACCAACTGCATAAAGCTTTTCATTTAAAGTTCTTTAAAAGTTTTATTTGTGCTAGGACTGTTTCACATTTTACCTGAAACCATTTCATTTACAGCTATAAACCCCATACCATAAGGTAGCCATATAAAATGGCAGCCTTGTATTAAATCCATTGCATAGTTTTGACCATTAGGAAACGGTACATTTAGAACCACTAAGTAAAAACATCAGACAACATAATCAAAAGTGTTATAATGATGATTATAGTAATTAACTGTATTTAATTAACTGCAATTACTGTAGGAGCATATTTTAGAACATTCCCATGGAAACAGAGATATTAAAAACTATCAAAATAATGAAGTTATGAAAGGTCAAAATGAAATCAATAGCAAATACCAGAAACTCTGTTTTAAGAGATTTTAAGTGGATGAAATTGGATGAATTGCAGTAAAAGTTCTCACTGACAGCTGAGCTTCCACCATTTGCTTTCTAGTTAGATCAGCTCTTATTGTTCCATAATTTCACGACAGAGCATTTGCTCTCAGACTGCACGTTTACTCATGGTTCTTCCCAAAAGCAGAATGGGAGGCAGAGCTTTCAGTTATCAGGCTCCTCTTGTAAGGGTGGCTCCCTCTGTTGGTCTTGACTTCATGTTTATACTTGTTTAGTCTTCTTGTTTATTTTAGGTTCCCCATCTAGTACAATCTGCATATCTCCTTTAGGTTCCCATCCAGTTTAGTCCTCATGTTTATTTCTGGTGTAGTCATGTTTTTAGGTCCCCTTATTATTATTTAGTTCAACCTAGAGTACTGTCACCCTGGTTTACCTCCCACGTTTCAGAGTCAGCCTTGTTCTGTTAATTGTTCCCAGGTGTTTGTCGTTACTCCCTGTCTTGTCTGTGTGTGTATAAATACTCTGTCTGCAGTCTGTTTTGTGTCGGGTCTTTGTCCCTGTTCCCTGATGTGTCGTGTCCCAGCTCCTTGGTCTTGTGAGTATGTTTAAGTAGCTCCATGTTTCAGTGTTAGAGCTCCACGTTTTGTGTTAGTACTCCAGCCACAGTCAGAGCTGTATTAGTTTTGTTTGTACTGCCACGTCAGTATTTTGAGTTTGTTAATTAAAGTGTTTTGATATTCACTCGTGCCTCTGTGAGTCTACCTGTCTGCACCACGGGACTCCTCCCTCATCCCACATCAAACTGTGACACCTCTCTTGTGGAACCAACTTCCAGTTTCTGTCCATGAGGCTGACACATTGTTACTTTTAAGATTAGGCTTACGCTTTTCCTTTCGATAAAGTTATATAGTTAGGGTTGGCTTGGGTTTCCAGACCTATCCCTTAGTTATGCTGCTATAGGCTTTGTCTGCTGGAGGACAAACTGACCACAATTCCTCTCTCTGCTGCTGTCTTTACTTACTCTACCTGTTTGTGTTTGTAATTATTTTTATCTTAATGTGTTTTTTGTCTTTCCTCCTATAGAAACTACATCTGGACCTGTCATTCTGTGTTCGTCTGTTCCTTTTTCCTGCCCTCTCAAATCCAGCCGGTCGAAGCAGATGGCCGCTCATCCTGAGCCTGGTTCTGCTGGAGGTTTCTTCCTGTTAAAAGGGAGTTTTTCGTTTCCACTGTCTCCTCTGTGCTTGCTCAGGATGGGAGACTGTGAAGAAATGAAGATTCAACGCAATCTGCTGCTTCTTTAGATAGAGACATTTACTAAGTGTCTTTTATAATGTATTTGAATATTTCTGTTCAGTGCCCTGAGACAACTTCTGTTCTGACTTGGAGCTATAGAAATAAACTGAATTGAATTGAATTGAATAGTTTTGCCTAACGGTGCATGTTTGGCCAGGGCTGTTGCCTGACGAGTTCCAGAAAATCTTCTCAACACTTTCATATTCTGTGTCATTGTATAGTTCTATGATTGTCAGGTGACCCAGAACGAAATGTTTTGTCTGAGACTTTACCTAAACTACTTACTCAAACCTTTTTAAAAATGCTAATAATGTATATATAATGTTTTTCCTTTCTTTCTCTGTTCACACAGGGTAACAAAAATGAGGAAATGCCCGTGCTGAACCACCAGAGGGCAACAGCAATCCTGTTGATCATTTTACCAATGAGCATTCTCAAAGTCAGTATTTTGCAATGCATTGTAATCTAGATATCTTTATTCCTACTTCCAGTTCTTAGAAAAACTATTAGTCTAAACAGTGTTCATATCTTCTTAAGTTCTAGCTGTGATCTGCAGTTGCCATTGCCCACTGACAACCTTATGGCATTACAGTGTAAAATCCCAACAAAACAAAATTACAACTGTGTTTGTGTATAAAAGTTAAAAAAAATATATATATATAAAAAAAATTGGAGGTGACAAAAAGACTATACAGTAGTTGAATACCGACCATTAAAACTGTAGATAGTTATACATCTTCAATAAGCTAACAAACACTATGCTTTGACTAGTTAACCACAATACTGTACATTTTTTTCATTAAAAATACAGTATGTGTATATAAAATTATTAATACTGTATATACATACATATACACAAACACACACACACACACACACACACACACACATATATATACACACACATACAGGTAGTCCCCGACTTACGAGCGAGTTCCGTTCCTCCAACTATCTCGTAAGACGAAATCTCGTACGTCGGAACACGAAACACGTGTTCTCGTAAGTCCGGATTTTCGGTAGTAAGTCGGAAAATTTATGCTAGCGCTACTACGAACACTCGTTTTTCATCACAAATGTTCATACTAGTTCATAAACATGCTCAGAAACTTGTTTCCAAACGGTTAGCTAACACACTTTCATCTAAAAACACATAAAAGTGCTGTATTTTTTGTATGTTCTTTACAAATTTACTGCTCGTTCGCCAGCTCGTAAGTCCGGAACCTCGTAAGTAAGAGCGCTCGTAAGTCGGGGACTACCTGTATGTATGTATATATATATATATATATATATATATATATATATATATATATATATATATATATATATAATGGGGCAATAACATCTCTGCTTCCTTTGGTGTGAGTAACGGTGTGCGTCAGGGTGGGCTTCTTTCACCTGCCCTGTTTAACATTTATATGGACGACCTGTCAAAAGAATTGAACCTCTGTAAAACTGGATGTGTGATCGGTGATACCCTGGTTAATCACTTTATGTATGCTGATGACCTGGCTGTCCTCTCGCCCAGCAGTGCTGGTTTTCAACAGTTACTGAATATCTGCTCTGATTATGGGCTGAGATTTGATGTGCAGTACAATGCTAAGAAAGCTAATATGTAGGACTAAAGCAGACAAACAACTCTGTTTCCCTGATCTCTTTTTGTCAGGACAAAAGTTAAATGTTTGCTCAAAAACTAAATATCTGGGTCACTACATCACTGACCAGCTATAATAATAATAATAATAATAATAAGGTCTATTCCTGTCATCTGCATATGTTCCCATACACAGACGAAATTCGTCTCTGCATTTAACCCAACCACCTACCAGGTGGTGCAGTGAGCAGCCCGAAAGCGCCCGGGGAGCTGGAGAAATAGGTGTGCACTCATAGACACCCCAAGCTGGGTAGTGGCCGGGGCGCGAACCCGCGACCTTCGGATCCGTAGTCAAAAGCCCTGCCACTAGACCACCTTGGCTCCTGTGATGATGATGACATTTATCGACAGTGTCACATGTTGTACGCCCAGGCAAACATTCTGAGGAGGAAGTTTCACATGTGCACTAATGAGGTAAAAATATGTTTGTTTAAAGCTTACTGTACATCCTTGTATGCAGCTCCTTTGTGGTGTAAATTTAAGAACGTTAGCATGCAGAAGCTTAAGGTTGCTTATAAAGACCCACTGATAATTCTGCTTAAGAAACCCAGGTTCAGCAGTGCAAGTGAAATGTTCTGTAATGCACATGTCAGAACGTTTCAGGCGCTCATGAGAAATTTGATGTACAAGTTCATGTGTCGTGTGTGCAGCTCCATGAACAGTCTTATTGTAATGTTTTCACATCCCTCTGTCAGTGCGCTAAGATAGCAGTCGGCTCTGTGGAATCATTGGTATGCAAGTCTTTTATAAGATTTTAATTTTATTATATATATCTATTCTTTCTTTTTTATTCTTTCTGTATGTGTTGTGTGTGTCATGTTTTTTGTGGACCCCGAGTCTGTTGAATAAAGTTGATGATGATACTGTACATATATATATATATATATATATATATA
>JBBPBX010022135.1:23545-41711 GCA_038048925.1 Garcialebias charrua
ATATAAAGCTTTTACTGCTTTTGTGAGCAAATCAGTTTGACATGATATTTTAAAGACATATTTTAAAGAAAGGAAGATATAATTTTTCACCAAATGGATATTAACATACAAAACAAATATCCCAAAAAAATCTACTCTAAATATAGGCTTTTATACAGATATACAAAACTATTTTTAAAGCTAAATTATTTGGAAAAATATAGAACAAGGCTAGTTTAAATGAACGCGCTTCACACGTCGGCTTTTGTAGATGCTGCTACTTCCTTCACCGCAGATGACAGTAGGTGTGGAGAGATGTGTGGCAGCTGATCAGCTGATCCATCTGAGCAGGCGCGTCGTTAGACCTTGGCTTCCGGGGATAAAGCCCTGGATGTTTTGTCAATAGCCCTGGATCAAAAAGAGTTTCAGTTTTCCTCTGCTCCACTGCTCACCTGGACATTTCCCGGTGGCCTGGCTCTGTTCAGTGTTCGCTGAGGGACTGGACTAAGGTTCAGTTCCATCCATCCATCCATCCATCTTCTTCCGCTTATCCGGGGTCGGGTCGCGGGGGTAGCAGCCTAAGTAGGGAGGCCCAGACTTCCCTCTCCCCAGCCACTTGGAGCAGCTCCTCCGGGGGAATCCCAAGGCGTTCCCAGGCCAGCCGAGAAACATAGTCCCTCCAGCGTGTCCTGGGTCTTCCTCTGGGTCTCCTCCCGGTGGGACATGCCCGGAACACCTCACCAGGGAGGCGTCCAGGAGGCATCCTAACCAGATGCCCGAGCCACCTCAACTGGCTCCTCTCGATGTGGAGAAGCAGCGGCTCTACTCCGAGTCCCTCCCGGATGACTGAGCTTCTCACCCTATCTCTAAGGGAGAGTCCAGACACCCTGCGGAGAAAACTCATTTCAGCCGCTTGTATCCGAGATCTTGTTCTTTCGGTCATAACCCAAAGCTCATGACCATAGATGAGGGTGGGAACGTAGATCGATCGGTAAATTGAGAGCTTTGCCTTTTGACTCAGCTCTCTCTTCACCACGACAGACCGGTACAGCGCCCGCTTCACTGCGGACGCTGCACCTATCCGCCTATCGATCTCACGCTCCAGTTTTCCCTCATTCGTGAACAAGATCCCGAGATACTTAAACTCCTCCACTTGGGGCAGGACCTCCTCCCCGACCCGGAGAGGGCATGCTACCCTTTTCCGGCTCAAGACCATGGCCTCGGATTTGGAGGAACTGATCCTCATCCCGGCCGCATCACACTCGGCTGCAAACCGCTCCAGTGAAAGTTGTAAATCACGAACTGATGAAGCCAGTAGGACCACATCATCTGCAAAAAACAGAGAAGCGATTCTAAGGTCACCAAAACGGATCCTCTCAACACCTTGGCTGCGCCTAGAAATTCTGTCCATAAAAGTTATGAACAGAATCGGTGACAAAGGGCAACCTTGGCGGAGTCCAACTCTCACCGGAAACGAGCCTGACTTACTGCCGGCAATGCGGACCAAGCTCTGACACCGGTCGTACAGGGACCTAACAGCCCTTATCAAAGGGCCTGGTACCCCATACTCCCGGAGTACCCCCCACAGAACCCCCCGAGGGACGCGGTCGAATGCCTTCTCCAAGTCCACAAAGCACATGTAAACTGGTTGGGCAAACTCCCACGCACCCTCCAGGACCCTGCTGAGGGTGTAGAGCTGGTCCAGTGTTCCACGACCAGCACGAAAACCACACTGCTCCTCCTGAATCCGAGGTTCGACTATCCGACGGACCCTCCTCTCCAGAACCCCTGAATAGACCTTACCAGGGAGGCTTAAGAGTGTGATCCCCCTATAGTTGGAACACACCCTACGGTCCCCCTTTTTGAATAGGGGAACCACCACCCCAGTCTGCCAATCCAAGGGAACTGCCCCCGATGTCCACGCGATATTGCAGAGTCGCGTAAGCCAACACAACCCTACAACATCCAGAGCCCTAAGGAACTCCGGGCGAATCTCATCCACCCCCGGAGCCTTGCCACCGCGGAGCTTTTTAACCACCTCGGCGACCTCAGCACCAGAGATCGGAGAACCCGACCCAAAGTCCCCAGGCTCCGCTTCCTCAGTGGAAGACGTGCCAGTAGGATTGAGGAGGTCTTCGAAGTATTCCGCCCACCGACTCACAACATCCCGAGTTGAGGTCAGCAGCACGCCACCCCACCATAAATGGTGTTGGTCGCGTACCTCTTTCCCCCCCTGAGACGCCGGATGGTGGACCAGAATCGCCTCGAAGCCGTACGGAAGTCATTCTCCATGGCCTCTCCGAACTCCTCCCACGCCCGAGTTTTTGCCTCAGCAACCACCCGAGCCGCATGCCGCTTGGACTGCCGGTACCTATCAGCTGCTTCCGGGGTCCCACAAGCCAAAAAGGCCCAATAGGACTCCTTCTTCAGCCTGACAGCATCCCTCACTGCCGGTGTCCACCACCGGGTTCGAGGGTTGCCACCACGACAGGCACCAACAACCTTGCGGCCACAGCTCCGATAAGCTGCCTCGACAATAGAGGCGCGGAACACTACCCACTCGGACTCAATGTCCCCCGCCTCCCTCGGAAGGTTCAGGTCGCACTTGATTATTTTTAAATAAACAAGCAGTTCTTGCGCCGGTGTGTAACTCTGGGCTCACTCAGGCTCTCCGCCGCTCCTCTCTCTGAGGCTGTCGGTCAGAAGCGCACCCGCACCTGGTGCAGGAGTATGTGGGGGGTTATATGTTTGCACGTGGCACGCACATGCCTGTACGTTTCTTCTGTTTGGGTCTTAAAGCCTGTAGGAGACCCAAACCAGAGAAATGTACAGACATCCATCCAATGGACAGAGAGAGACAAAGACAAAGGTGCAGCAGAGACAGGATGAAAAATGGAAAAGTGCTGGCACTGATGCAGCAAAGTGCAGTATGTGAATGTTTGCTTGTAATGGAGCAAAAACAGAAACCTCCTGATTCATGCTCAGTAATCCAGGTAGAAAAATCCAAAGTTCAGTCAGGTCCTCTTGATGGTTTCTGGAGGTAGAAACTGTCCAGAGGACCTGACTGAACTTTGTTGAATAAGACAGAAACACTAGTGGTGAAAACTCTGCAGTCAGCATAGCTAGCTTAAGTACATGTAGTTAGTTAAAGCTGCTATATGTAGTTTCTGGAAAACGCTGGACTTAGAAAAATTTTGAACAGAGACACCTTTCTGGTCCCTCCCCCTTGCTCTCAGCTGAACTGCAACTCAGCCTCCTTAGCTCCTCCCCCACAGCATGGCCTGTCTTGTGAACGCGCATGTGATACTGTAACCTTCATTATCTTTATTGTTTTGTTTTAATAATAAATGATTCAAGCAAAGACACTTACTAAAAGAGATAGGTTGAACCTCCGCTATATTGACACAGCTACTGTTTGAACGAGAACGTGCGCGGATGCGCGCTGCAGGCTGGGACAGGCGGGGGCGTGGGTTAGGGCGTGAGAAGTGAGAAGCTCTGTTTTTATTGGCTGGTTAAAAACTCTGTTTTTATTGGCTGGTTAACGGCGGGTCACTGTGGGGTTTTAGAAATGCTTTTAGTACCACCTGGAGAAGCAAGAGGACTATAGTTTTTATCAGAGATTACTTTGTCTAACATCAGTCTGTCAGGAGATAGTGACAGAGTGAAGAATATGTTAAAAATATATTTTTAGAAAACTTACATATAGCACCTTTAAGTGGGCCAGAACTTAATAGAACCAATGTTTTAAGTTTTTACAAATTTGCAAATTTTAGAATTTGGTTAACAAATAGGATCTGGGAGGAAATAAACAAAGTTTTATGCTGAAATGTCCAGGAATTTAGATGTTGTGTACCTTTCATAAACTCCACTAATAAATTGTCTGATTATTAAAANAGGTCCGGAACTGGTTTCCGTAGGAAGAGGTCGAAGCAGAACTCGGTCGGTACTGGGAAGCCTCACAGTCCCCAGCGGGTCTCTTTCGTGAGAGACCACGCATGTTTACCTTTGGTGGGGCAAATTTTTTCCTTGGCAAACCTTCGCGGAGGGCATCCACTTGTTTACGTCTTTGTTCCAGCCTTGTCTGGACACGTTCCAGGGCTCTCCCGAAGAGTCTTGTCGACTCGATCGGGTGCTGTAAGAAGGTGGACCTCTGGTTTTCCGGGAGGTCCGACAGTGTTAGCCAAAGATGGCGCTGGGCGACAACTATTTCTGCCTGGGAAATAGCTACTGTCCCCATCATGCTGAGCACGAGGTCAGAGGCACGGCGGGCCTCCTCTATGGCCTCGGTTGCGGCTTGCTCGTCTTTTGTTACCTGGATATCCTGTAGTTTTTCCGCCAGGTAGGCCTGTACCATGCTCGACGTATTCATTGCGCGAGCCGCGAGGCCTTGGGCCTTGTAGCACTTCTCGAGTTGTTTTCCGAAGCGCGGCAGGCCCTGCTGGGTAGCGCTGGTTTCAATTCCCGTGGCTGTGGGGACCAGGTGAGCCACCAGAGACTC
This sequence comes from Garcialebias charrua, assembly GCA_038048925.1. Classification (NCBI taxonomy): domain Eukaryota; kingdom Metazoa; phylum Chordata; class Actinopteri; order Cyprinodontiformes; family Rivulidae; genus Garcialebias; species Garcialebias charrua. Next base: position 28,023 of record JBBPBX010022135.1, read on the forward strand.
CTCTATCGGGGGTGCGCTGGCAAGACCCAGAGCCTCCATTCCCGCAACATCCAAGAGTCGGGACAATGGCAGCATGATGGGAGCCCTGGGTTCCGCCCAGGAGCGTTTGAGTTCCGTCAGAAAGTCCGGAAAAATTGGCATTTTCTGTAATGTTGTCGGTTGCTTCGCGTAGAAATAGTTTCCCGCCAGCCTCGTAGCCTGTTGGCGAGGCGTGGGGTCCGGCCACGTGACCTACAGGGCATCAGCGGCCCTATGGCACAGGTCGAACAGGGCAGGTACCGACAAGTCCGGTTCCGGAAGGTTCTGCGCCAGGTTCTGGGAGGAATGAACAGTTTCTCCCTTGTCACCGTATTCGGCGTCTATGTCGGACACTTCTGGCGTCGAGTCCTCGACGGCAAGTGAGGAGTCCGACGCGTTGTCCTCCCCGACTCGGCCACTGCACTCCAGGTCCACGTTTTCAGGCTCCGGTTCTGGAGCAGGCAGGTTAGTGCGACGTGCGACCTTCATCGCCGCGGTCCTTGCCATAGATTTGGCCAACGTGTCCGCGCGGCGTTTCCTCACTGTGGCCGTCATTCGACGACAGTGGGGGCAGGAGTCGGGGATTCCAGTGCTTTCCTCGCGTGCAGGATCCCTAGGCAGACAGGACAGGCCTCGTGGGTGTCCGTCGCCGAGAGGGAGTAGCCGCATCCGCTGGGGCATGGGCGCGAGCGAGGACTCGTCGTCCTGGTTTTCTTTTTCTTTGTCCTCCGCTTTCCCTTCTCCGGAGCCATGTCCGGAGACGAGAAGAGTAGAAGTTGGTCCTAGTTTCCTTTTGTTCGAAGCCGTCTTCTCCGTCGTCTTGCTTTCGCTAGTAGACTGCTAGTAGATTAGCAGAAGGTTGTGACGCAGTTAGCGTCGTCGAGCGAAGCTGCGGAAGAGAAGAAAAACTTCGGGTAAGTAGAAAAATGCTGGACTAGCTTTCGCCAGCCCAGCAGTACGCAGGAAAATTTTCTCTGTACGCTCAGTGTAGGGAGCAAGCTCACCTCAATCAAGCGACGCGACAACAGAGAGGTCCCGCGATGTTCAGGTGTATCAGCGAGGTGAAGGGCAAAAAAGAGAAAGATGGAGGGGCGTCAGTCGCTTAAGTACCTGAAAGGTGGTACCTCTGACGCGGGGTGACGTCCCCTGCCATAAAAGGCGTGATTGTATTCCTTCAGGTAATCGCGCGGGGGCGCAATTCCCATAGCAAGTATGTTGCACCGAGAGACCGAACTGAAAGGGAACCATGTTCTCCCTGCTGTGAGTGACATCAAAACATGTATGTCGTTGCACATAAGCACGAATAAAACTCATAAAACAGCACACCCCTGTTTTATTGACGAAAAAAAAAAACACCAACACAAATAATGTCAACAGTACGGGCCTCCCTGGCTTGTCAGCCATCATAAAGGGAGGGGCCACATCCCCCTCCCTCACGGCTCATGGGGTGTCAGTCTATTCAATAAGCCCCAGCAGAGTGCCTCAGGACCTGTCTCCAGAAGACAGACCCAGAGGCGTCTGCGAACAGACCCTCCACCTTTCGCGAAGACAGGTGGGAGAGGGCACGTGTTCCAGCCCCCGCTCCATTGTGAACAAGGGGCCGGACAATACACTAACCAGACGAACACATGACATGTTCGCACCACAGGAGAGCATGTCGGATGCCCCAAGGCGGACACAAATTTCACACTCTCAAAACAGTGGCTGTGATCACGTTACTGTGTGTGTAAACGTATCGGAGTCGAACAAGATTTTTCTTCCTGATTTTGAAAGGAAACTGGGCCCCTTATCAACAAATGATCTTAAGTCTGCCAGTCACAAAGTACCATCTCCACATTCACACGTTACAGCTGCCCCTTTATTATTCATGAAGGACATGCAACGCTCGAACGGTAAAAGAGCAGCATGTGACTTTCCTCACAAAGCTGCATCAGACTAGCTCCCACACAACAGTATCCCACTGGGTGAGACACCAATTGGAGTTAGGAGATCTGCTCGTTTACAAAAACAGCAGCCCCTCAATCCAATAAATCCTATTTTGGAGGGAAATAATAGCTTTCCTGTTCCGACTCAATCTAATAAAATTAATAGACTTCATCTGTCTTCGAGGAGACTCGATCAGTGCAGTCTGTTAACACATCAACGTGGAGGCCCCCTTCCCAACATGGTTGACCTTCAAAGGCTCACACTGGAAGTCGTAGTCCAGCCGCTTAGGCCAGGAACTGGAATGAATTCCAGCCTGTTAGCTGAAAAGGACAGGCTGATGGCTTCGGGCCTACCAGAGAATGTGGTGAAAACCATACAAAATGCCCGTGCCGGGTCAAAACAGTCTCTATACGCACAGAAGAGGCGCATCTTCGAAGCCTGGTGCTCAGAAAGAAATATAATTTCTAATGCTTGCGACTTGGCTCAACTCCTAACTTTCCTTCAGGATTTACTGGAAAAGGGTCGTTCTTATTCAACGATTAAGGTGTTCCTTGCAGCTATCTCTGCTTGTCACGAGGGCTGGGGACACAGGACTCATGGAGCACATCCAATCATAATGAGATATATGAAAGGTGTGCTTCGAACCAAGCCACCCAGCAGGACCTTGACCCCTGGTTGGGATCTTGGCTTGGTCTTTGGGGCTCTTTGCGACCCGCCATTCGAGCCTCTGAGTGAGATTAAGATAGATCTTCTATCTTATAAAACTGCTCTTCTTCTGGCTCTTTGCTCGGTAAAACGCGTGGGTGACCTCCACGCTCTATCTGTACATCCGTTATGTACCATATTTGCCTTTGACAGGTCAAAGGTCACCCTGAGGCCTAATCCCGCTTATACACCCAAGGTCTTGACCTTCAACCATAGGAGTCTAGACTTTGACCTCTCCTCCTTCCCACCTACCCTGTCCTTACTCAGGAACAGGAGAGACTAAAGGCTCTCTGCCCTGTGAGAGCTTTACGCACTTACATACAGAGAACAGCCGAATGGAGGGAAACAAACCAACTGTTTGTCTGCTTTGCCGCACCTGCTACAGGAAAGGCCCTATCAAGACAGCGCCTCTCACATTGGGTGACGGAGGCCATTAAAAGGGCGTACAGTAGCAAAGGTCAACAAGTGCCCCCTGGAGTGCATGCTCACTCAACTAGGGGCTTGGCCACTTCCTGGTCATTGTTCAAGGGCGTGCCAGTTGCAGACATTTGCGCTGCTGCGAACTGGAGCTCATTAAACACTTTTGCAAAGTACTACAGTTTGGATGTTACTGCATGTGATGTCACTCAGGCTGTTCTTTCTAATACACAATAGAAAGCAGAGGTGGGTAGGAACGCGTTACATTTACTCCGTTACATTTACTTAAGTAACTTTTTGAGAAAATTGTACTTGTGAGAGTAGTTTAAATGTGAAAGACTTATACTTTTACTTGAGTAAATTTTAGGGGAGGAAACTGCAACTTTTACTCCGTTACTATGGGCTTTCTGCCGATCGCTACCGTTACTTTTTGTTTAAAATATATAAAAACATTTGCGGCAAATTTATTGCGTTACTTATTGTCACCTGACATGTAACCAATCAAGTGAAGCCAACCAGTCACGTGACCACAACAAACTCTCCACGCAGCCGGCGCAGGCCAGTGACGTTGAGATTCTGGACTCGGTTTGAGATGAAAGCGGTTTGAGAGAAAGACGTTCGGACGGTTCCTGAAAGAATGGCGACAGAAGCTGGCGAAGCGAATTCAGAGCACCCCTGGCCTCACATACGATCTATGTTCACCTTTCAGTCATCTAAAAAGAACAGTTACATCATGCGCTGTCAGCTGTGTCTGCCAAAACTTGTAGATGTTTCAGCCTACATGAACTCGACGTCAAATTTGAGAAAACACGTTGCGGTAAGTTTACCTTTATTTTTTTCTTTTTGTGTGTGTAATGATGTCAGCTCTATTACAACAGCATGCATAACTTTAAAACTGTGTATGATGTGACTATTGAATGTTACGTGGTGTGTTACTAAAAACGTGTTCACACTCTGTGAGCACACATGAGCAAAATGCTAATGTAGCTAAAAACAAAAATATTAAAAAAACATAATGGTCTTTCTTGACTTTATTAAACAGAAATACTTGTTTTTATAAAACAAAATACCGATAGTCTGAGTTCATTACCGTAAACATAAATACTTTTGATAAAAAAATAAGGTATTTCTTGATTTCAATATCATAAATGAAGGTTGAATGAATAAAGAAATACTTGCTTTATATAAAAAATAGTGTCTTTACTTCACTAAACAAATAATATGTTTACAAAAAAGACTTGTAAAATGTTTATTTTGAAAATGTTTCAAGTGATCAATACGTTTGTATAGGCCAACTCTTTCAGGGATGAAGATGTTCACATCCTTGATAGAGAGGAACGATGGTTTGAGAGAGGAGTAAAGGAGGCCATCTTTGTGAAAAGAAACTGTCCATCATTAAACAGAGGTGGAGGCCTCCGGGTTCAACTGTCCCCCTCTTACAATGCTGTTATTGCTAGTATCACTCAGCCCTCTGTTATTGTTGTTATGCTAATTACGGTTGTTATGCTGCTCACAGAGGGCTGAGTGATGCAATAACAGCATTGTATGTGATAGTGTATCTCTCTCTCTCTCGATCGATCAAGAGTATGTAAGAATAATAATAATAATAGAAGAAAGCTTTTTTTGAACAAGTGGGTCTTCAGTCTGGTTTTGAACAGAGTCAGATCAGAGGTGGCACGCAGCTCAAGGGGGAGGCTGTTCCAGGCTTTTGGACCGGCAACAGAAAAGGACCGGTCTCCCCATTGTTTGTACCTTGAGAATGTGAAGAGCCACTCAGCTACTGTTGAATAGCAAGCAGCCATCAGTGACCTATACTTTGACGATCAAGGCTGATGCCCTCTGTTAACATGTGAATAGCTAGTTTCTGGAAGTCAGCAGTAACTGGTTAAACTACTATTTTACTGAGTTTTTGCCCTGGTAAAGACACGGGTCAAACAAGTTACCGGTAATCATAATAATTATTATTCCCTGATATATGCTCAATAATCCAGGTAGAAAAATCTAAAAAAGCTAAGTCTGGTCCTCTGGACATTAAAAAAACAAAACAAAGCTTTGTTTTGTTTTTTGAATGTCCAAAGGACCAGACTTAGCTTTTTTAAATAATAATTACCGGTATTATTAACTCAATGATTTGGCATGTCTTTGAAAATGTAATAGGTTTATCTGAAATGTTTGATGTGTGGATTATATATTATTATTTGTTTTATTTATTTATTTTTATTTTTTTGTGAACAGAGAATCCATCCGAACAGCTTGATGAAATATACTGAGTTGGTAGATTCCAACAAGAAGCGAAAATCCTCCTCTTCTAATGAGCCACCGATGAAGAGTGTGAAAATCACAGATTCCCTCATCTCTCCACGAGTAACACAGGCAAAGCTGGATAGGCTCATTGTAAATTTTGTCTGTGAAGCTAGCCAACCATTTTCTGTGGTTGAGGCACCATCCTTTAAGAACATAATTAAATCTCTTCATCCTAATTGCACTTTAATGACAAGAAAAACATTATGCTGTAGAATACAAGAAGCTGCAAAGAACTTGAAGAGCATAATCATTCAAAAGTTGAGCGCTGTGAACCATGTTGCCACCACAACAGACTGCTGGACTGCCAGACAGCGTAGTTATTTAGGTGTCACCTGTCACTGGATAGAACCTACCACACTAGAGAGGCAATCTGCTGCTTTGGCCTGTCAGCGTGTTAAAGGCTCACACACATTTGATGTCCTTGCTGCTGCATTAGAAGGAATACATTCTGAATATCAGATCAGGGAAAAGGTGACCAGAACAACAACTGACAGTGGCTCCAACTTCTTGAAAGCCTTTCGTTTGTATGGTGTGGATGAAAAAGAAGATAAAGATGTCACTAGACAAGAGGAGAAAGACTCCATCATGGACGAAGCATCAGAAGACGAAAGTGAGTCAGAGATGGATTATCACGATGTAGCTGCCATTCTGGATGATGACACCGGCCTTGAGTACCAACTTCCAAAACACCAAAAATGTGCATGCCATCTCCTGAATCTCATTTCAACAGTTGATGCCACTCGTGCAGAAGTGGGCCAGCATGAAACCTATAGAAGACTATCTCGATCTTCTTTTGCTAAATGTACTGCTCTGTGGAATAAAACAAGCAGGTCAAGCAAGGGGTTTGAAACTGTTGAACGTGAATGCAAGCTGCAGTTCCTCAGACCTAATCAAACCCGTTGGAACTCTGTGTACCTAGCTGTTGAAAGAGTGGTGCGCATTCACAAAGAACAGGGAGAATCTGCATTTCGCAATGTATGCACAGCATTGCAGATCAAGATGTAAGTTGGCTTCATGTTAATAAACACATTAAAAGTATTATTAAAATGATTAACTTTTATATTGTAAGTATGTGTTTACATGCACTGCACATTTAACATGTCAACAAAAATTACAATTCAGTTTTCATTTAAAGGTTGAATCCAGCTGAAATGGGATTTTTGGCTGAGTATGTTGCTGTGATGAAACCTGTTGCCATGGCCCTCAACATTCTTCAAGGAGAATCATCTGTGCACATGGGCTTCCTCCTGCCAACACTACACCAGTTGCAAGACAAGCTGAAGAAGCTGGTATCATCTTGCAAAGTGTGTGCACCTCTCATCGATGCCCTGCTGGGTGGCATTCAGAAACGTTTTGCTGAGATGATGAAAGAACCTGAGCTCATCGCTGCAGCTATACTCCTACCTAAATTCAAAACAAACTGGACTACAGATGAGAACATCTTAAAATCTGGTAAATATAAAAACATCAGTGTGCGTGTGTGTGTGTGTGTGTGCACATTACAAAACATTACATACATGTACTTAGCCTGGTTAAAACCAGACCCTGTCCTTCACTTCGCTTCAGACAAGGGTCTGGACTTTCTCCATTGAAAATCAATTCTTGCTGGAGGCGTGGGCTCTGCTGATGGCTGCTCCCCCGTGGTCTTCTGAACTTGACTTCAGCTCCACCTCCTGCTGAATTTTCTCTCGCTCCGTTGTATATTCTGTGTTTATATGATAATTAAACGTCCTAATAAAATAAAATAAAACCATGGAGCGCTGGTCCAACACACCAGAAGACCAGGAAATCTGATGGGACTCGGGCAGCAACGTAAAACCTGACTTTAATTCTCTCGTGACAACCTGAAGCATTTCCTTGTTCATACACTCAGCGGAGGGTGAGGAGGAGAAGGAGGAGGGAGGAGGGAGCGATTACTTGACTTTTGGGGAAAAAAAACAAAAGAAAACTCCAGATAAGGGATTAAGAAGGGGAAATTAATAAATTTGTGTCACATATCAAACAGTCCTGCATCGCTTTGAATGAGAACATGCGGCTGCGCGCTGGGACAGATAGGTGGGGGCATTTCCTTATCAGCGGAGGGAGAGAAGGAGGAGGAGGAGGGAGCGAACACTTGACTTTTGGCCAAAAAAACAAAAGAAAACTCCAGATAAGGGATTAAGAAGGGGAAATTAATAAATTTGTGTCACATATCAAACAGTCCTGCATCGCTTTGAATGAGAACATGCGAATGCTCGCTGCTGGCTGCGCTGAGACAGGTGGGGGCGTGGGTTAGGGGCCAAAAACTCAGCCCCTTCTGTTCTCTGATTGGTCTGGTCAAAAATCTACCGGAGAAATCCTTGTCTATGGGATAAGTCCCAGACTGTGCAGTGAAGGGAAATGAGAATTGAGCGGAGCTGTGCAGGAAGGCGAGGGCCAGGCTAACATGTACTATAAATAATGCATAAGTGTACAGAAGTAATTCTTGACAAAAAATGTTTTTAAAGGTCTCAACTACATCAAGGATCACTTGGACACTAACACTGATGACAACAGCCCAAACAGCAGCCGCTCTGATGAAGAAGACTTCTTTGGATCCATTAAGACCAGCAAATCAGGAGAGCTGGAGAGGTATCTTTCATGTCCATCCACTGGAGGTATGGCTCTGTTACACTCCTTTCCTCAAATCAAGCGGTTGTCACTCAAAGTCAACACAAGTCTTCCAGCGTCTGCATCTTGTGAGAGACTCTTTAGTCATGCAGGACTCCTTTTTACTGCTAAGAGATCACAGCTTCACTGCAAAAACCTTGAGAGCCAGCTACTCTTAAAGCTCAACAGTCACATTATTGAATAATGTTTCACTGAGTTTATGTTGTCTATTGTTCTAAGTTCAAGAATACACAGTCCTTTGCTTGATGGAACGGTTTGGAGACTGAAGTAAAAAATGCAAAAACGATGATTACATGATCAAAACTGGACTATTGCAAAAATATAAATGAAATACTATTACTGTATATATGTTGCTTTGCAGTTCGATAGTTAGGTGAACTGTTTTTTTATTTCTCTTTTTTGTTAAATCGCTTAAAGATGACTGTTGTTTGATTTGATTGACTGTAAGAGGGGGTTATTACTAAATCCTTTTGGCTGGTATTGCCTTTGTGTTATCTATAACAATGTTCACTCTCATTAAAAGTTATGTTTCCTTGTAAATCCATTTGCATGTTATAATTTAATGACACGAGATGGTACTCCGCAGTTACTCACTACTTGAGTAGGTTATAATCAAAGTACTTTTTTACTTTTACTCAAGTAAATTTTTGGATGCCTACTCACTACTTTTACTTGAGTAATATTTGGTTCAAGTAACAATACTTTTACTTGAGTAAAAATTTTGAATACTCTACCCACCTCTGATAGAAAGTAGCTTTGAGATGCCTACTGGTCAAAGGTAGACGGTCACACTAGCAGACATTTTACTGAGCATTTCAAGGGCGTGAATGAATTACGTTCCTATAGCAAGTATGTTGCACCGAGAGACCAGACTGAAAGGGAACTGAAAGTTATGCACCATAACTCATGTTCCCTGAAGGAAGGGAACGAGGTGCAACATAGCTGGCCCTTTTCAATGCTGAAAGCTCGGTGAAGTGCAATTTTGGAGAAAGTTGGAGGGGCGTCAGTCGCTTAAGTACCTAAAAGGCGGTACCTCTGGCGCGGGGTGACGCCCCCTGCCGTAAAAGGCGTGAATGTATTCCTTCAGGTAATCGCGCAGGGGTGCAATTCCCATAGCAAGTATGTTGCACCTTGTTCCCTTCCTCCAGGGAACATGAGTTATGGTGCATAACTTTCAGTTTTCAAAAGGAACATTTCTCACGCCTAGATGCAACCACACACCAAAATGGAAGTCAGCACCTCATTTATTTTTCATGTTATTGCACTCACAACATGCATGGACAGAAAGACAGAGTGTATTTTCAATTCCATCTGTATGCTATGCAACAGGGAACAATAAAAGAAAAGTACAAAAACATACAAATAATGCAAAGGCGAGTGCTAAATCTGTTGACTGAGTAAGGTGCAAAAATTCAAAACTTAAGCAGATTGCAAAAATGTATGAGTAAAGGAGTCACAAACTATACAACACATTTAGATTGTGTGTGTGTCAGAGTCCATCATGAATGTGTTATAGTCTATCATGAGTGTGTGTGTAACACTAAATTCAGTTTCTTTATTCTAAAGACAATCCAATTCAATGACATTATTTTGAAAATCATGTCTTTGCACTTAAAATGCACAGATGTGTGCGTCATACCTGATTTGGAATGATGACATCACTGGGACCTTTTCCAAGTGAATGATGTAATAACTGCTGGGCCTCTAAGAGCTTTAGGATGATATCATTTTGTTTGGTTTTAATATCAGCTAAGTGGTTCAGTGAAAGGACAGCTACAGCATGCTTCTTTCTCTCTCTCTTCCTTTCTTCCTTCCTTCATTCCTTCTTTCTTTCCTTCTTTCCTTCCTTCTTTCCTTCTTTCCTTCTTTCCTTCTTTCTTTTATTGCCAGTCTTCCACTGAATTACATAATAATAATAATAATAATAATAATAATAATTTTATTTAAAAGCGCCTTTCATGACACCCAAGGACACTTAACAAACCAACACAGTGTAATACAGAGCAAACATTATCAGAGACAAATTGAAATATAAAATACATAAAGGATATAAAATGGTAAGATAAAATACATTTAGTAAAGTTAGTGATACGCTAGTCTAAAGAGATGGGTTTTCAGGGCAGTCTTGAACAGAGAGAGGGAGGTGGTGTTTCGAAGGTCTGGCGGTAGGGCGTTCCAGAGGTGAGGGGCAGAGCAGGTGAAGGCCCTGCTCCCCATGGTGGAGAGGCGGGCAGAGGGTACATGGAGATGTAGTGAAGAGGAGGACCTGAGAGAGCGTGATGGGATGGAGATTTGTAGGAGGTCGGATAGATAAGGAGGGGCAAGGTTGTGGATAGATTTGAACGTGAGAAGTAGAATTTTGAAGATGATGCGTGATTTAACCGGGAGCCAGTGGAGCTGCTGCAGGACAGGAGTGATGTGATCATAGTAGGAGGTTTGAGTGATGACACGGGCAGCTGAGTTCTGGACCATCTGTAACTTGTGGAGAGATTTGTTGGGGAGGCCGTAGAGAAGAGAGTTGCAGTAGTCAATACGGGAAGTCACAAGACTGTGCACCAGGATGGCTGTGGAGCGAGGTGTCAGAGAAGGACGGAGACGGTTAATATTACGGAGGTGGAAATAAGCAGACCGAGTAATACTGTTGATGTGTGAAGTGAAGGAAAGAGTGGTGTCGAGGATGACACCGAGGCTCTTGACCTGAGGGGAGGGGGATAGCAGAGAGTTGTTAAGGGGGACGAGAAGATGTTCTGATTTTGAGATAGAGTTTTTGGTACCGACGAGAATGACTTCTGTTTTGTTGCTGTTTAGTTGAAGGAAATTGTTAGAAAACCAGTGATTTAGCTCGTTGAGACAGTCGGTGAGGATGGAGGGAGGGTGGGTGGAGTTAGGTTTTGATGACAAGTAGAGCTGCGTGTCATCAGCATAGCAGTGGAAATGGACGCCGTGTTTGCGGAAGATGTGGCCTAGAGGAAGGAGGTAAATGATGAAGAGGAGGGGTCCGAGGACAGAGCCTTGGGGGACACCCGTGGAGACAGGGGAAGACTGGGAACGGAAGGATTTAAGCTGAATGAATTGGGTGCGGTCAGAGAGATAGGAGGTGAACCAGTCTAACGGGGTACCTGAGATGCCAATGGAGGTTAGTCTGTTGAGGAGGATAGAATGACAGATGGTGTCGAAGGCAGAGCTTAGATCCAGAAGAATGAGGATGGACAGAAGACCAGAGTCAGCAGCAAGAAGGAGGTCGTTAGTAATTTTTACTAGAGCTGTTTCAAAGTCAAAAGTCAAAGTCAACTTTATTGTCAGATCTGCAATATGTACAGTGCAGGACATACACAGGACCGAAATTGCGTTTCTCTCAGTCCCTCGGTGCAACAGTAAACATCTAAACATTGAAACACTGAAACATATAATAATAGACATAAGCATAAAATAGTAAAACTAACACTGTCCTGAGTTTTTTGCATAGTGGTATAAGAGTATGAAAATTTACACCAACTCTAAAACTAAAACATTAAACATTTAATGAACATAATATTGTCCTGAGTTTTTGCATACTAGTATAAAAAAAGAGTATAAAAAGTATAACTAAAATAAACTAAAGGTTTCTAGCATTGACATTTGCAAAGTGGCAAAGCAGCGTATGAGTCAATGTACACAGTATATGTATGAGGTAGTAGTTGATGTTGTTGTAGAGGCAAAAAGTGGCATATGCAGTAAGGCACATTGGGCATCCCTAAATAAGACCGTTCAGAGCACACTGTATATGTACCAGCAGTGGTGTAGATATTAGAGTAGTGTAAATAAATGTAAACAGTAGTAATTACATGTAAGCAGTAGTAATAAAAGTAAACAGTATTAATAAATGTAAACAGAGAATGTAAACAGTATTATGATTATAGGCAGTGATGTAATACAGACATTAGTGCAAGTATGAGAAGTAGTGCAAACTGTATGAGCACATGACCGAGAGTTTAGTGAATAACCCGTTTGATGACACAGAGTCTAGTGTTAAAAACTTTGTGTTGAGTGATAATATGTGAGAAAGTTTTAGTGTTAAGGCAGTTCAAATGGGAGGGGAGGCAGAGCAGGCAGAGTGTTTAGCATTCTGACTGCCTGATGAACAGAGCTGTCTCTCAGTCTGCTGGTTCGAGCCTGGAGACTCCTCAGTCTCCTCCCTGATGGCAGCAGTCTGAAGCAGCTGTGTAGTGGGTGTGTGGGATCACCTGCCATGCGGTGGGCTTTCCGAGTGAGGCGTTTGCTGTGTAAGTCCTGCAGTGAGGGCAAGGAGGTGCCCACGATCTTCTCAGCTGCTCTCACAATGCGCTGGAGGCTCTTGCGGCAGGATGCAGTACATGCACCAAACCACACAGTGATGCAGCTGGTCAGGACACTTTCTATGGCACCTCTGTAGAAGGTGCTCATGATGGGGGTTGAAGCTCCAGCCCTTTTCAGCTTGCGGAGAAAGTAGAGACGCTGGTGAGCCTTCTTTGCCAGTGCTGCAGTGTTCCTGCTCCAGGACAGGTCCTTTGAGACGTGCACTCCCAGGAACTTGGTGCTGTCTACTCTCTCCACTGCGGTGCTGTTGATGGTCAGAGGGGGATGTTGGGCATCCCTCTTCCTGAAGTCCACAACAATCTCCTTTGATTTGGTGCTATGGTGGGGGCGAAATCCAGATTGAAACTCTTCATAAATGTTGTTGTTGGACAGGTGAGAGTGGAGTTGACTAGCAACAGTTTTTTCAAGGATCTTGGAGATGAAGGGCAGATTGGAGATTGGACGAAGATTACTGAAGTTGGTGAAGTCAAGACCTGGTTTCTTGATGATGGGGGTGATGGCAGCAGATTTGAAGGCTGTGGGAACAATGCCAGAGGTCAGGGAGGAGTGGATGATATTAGTGATGATAGGGAGCAGAGACGGGAGACAGGATTTAACAAGAACTGTGGGAAATGGGTCAAGTTGACAGGATGAGGACTTGGACTTGCTGATAATGTCAGCAATGTCATCAGCAGAGGGGAGGGAGAAGACAGAGAAAGGGAGGGAGGGAGGGGGGAGTTCAACAAGGATGCTGGGGGCAGTATTTGGTCCAAGGTGTTTATGAATTGAAATAATCTTTTCATTGAAATATGACATAATGGAGTTGCAAAATTCTGTGGAAACCATGTGAGAGGGCAGGGAGTTAGGAGATGAGACAGAACGGTGGAGGAGAGAGAACAATGTTTTTGAATTACCAACATTGGAACTGATGATGTCAGAGAAGTAGGTGGATTTGGCTTGAGAAATACTGTTCTTGTAATGGATGAGGTGGTTTGCATAAAGTTCCTTGTGGATTGTGAGACCGGGTGATAGATCCCTAGGAGAGGAATGATGTTTGTGTGCTTCTAATCCGTGACTCCCTCCCAGACACTGGTTTCTATTTTAATATTCAGACTTCATCCTCAGATGCAGTAACCTAGATGCTATAAACTAGAAACGTACACGCTGCATGCTCCCTCCTCTCTACTGTTAACACTTTTGACACATCTTAGACATTAGTTTGATTCATGGTGAAGAAATAAGATCATTTTTAATGTAATCACTTCTTGCTAGTTAAATTATTTAGTTTTAGGTTCCAGGAAACTTTAAATATTCACCTAAAATTTATCTTGACTATGTAATGAATCCTTGAATGGT
>JBBPBX010022136.1:0-38212 GCA_038048925.1 Garcialebias charrua
TTAGTTAATTCTAGATGTTATTACTGTTTTTCTCTTGCATTTGTTGTTGGATGTAACTGGGACCCGTGTACATAATCTCGTTTTCATCACATGTACCACATGCGGTGCAAATGACAATAAAGACTCTCTGACTCTGAACATAGTTCTCTGCATTAATGGTGCCTTTCCAGACATGCAAGCTGCCCATGCCACAAGCGCTCATGCAACCCCATACCATCAGTGATGCAGGCTTCTGAACGGAGCGTTGATAACAACTTGGGCTATCCTTGTCCTCTCTGGTCCGGATGACATGGCGTCCCAGTGTTCCATAAAGAACTTCAAATCGTGACTCATCTGACCACAGAACAGTCTTCCATTTTGCCACACTCCATTTTAAATGACCCCTGGCCCAGTGCAAACGTCTGAGCTTGTGGAGCTTGCTTAGAAATGGCTTCCTCTTTGCACTGTAGAGTTTCAGCTGGCAACGGCGGATGGCACGGTGGATTGTGTTCACTGACAATGCTTTCTGGAAGTATTCCTGAGCCCATTCTGTTATTTCCTTGACAGTGGCATTCCTGTTTGAGGTGCAGTGACGTTTAAGGGCCCGGAGATCACGAGCATCCAGTAGAGTTTTACGGCCTTGACCCTTACGCACAGCGATTGTTCCAGATTCTCTGAATCTTTTGATGATGTTATGCACGGTTGATGATGATAACTTAAGTCTTTGCTATTTTACGCTGGGTAACACCATTCTGGTATTGCTGCACTATCTTTCTGCGCAACAATGGTGGAATTGGTGATCCTCTTACCATCTTGGCTTCTGAGAGACACTGACACTCTGAGAAGCTCTTTTTATACCCAATCATGTTGTCAATTGACCTAATTAGTGTTAATTGGTCTTCCAGCTGTTTTTTATGCTCAATTTCCTTTTTCCAGCCACTTATTGCTACTTGTCCCAACTTTTTTGGGATTTGTTGACACTGTGAAATTTTGAATCAACATATTTTTCCTTTAAAATGTTACATTTACTCAGATTAAACTTTTGATCTGTCATCTATGTTCTATTACGAATAAAATATTGACATTTGCCATCTCCACATCATTGCATACATTTTTTGTTTGCAATATGTTTAGTGTCCCAAGTTTTTTGGAATCTGGTTTGTAGATAATGTAAACTAGGGATGCATGATATTCTCGGCATGGTATCGATATTGTCCGATAATGGTGATAAAGTTAAATATTGGACATTGGCCATGCCATCAAAATAACTGATATAAAATGTGCAGTTTTTTTAAATATACTGTATATTATATATGTATAAAGTGTTACATCATTTTCAACCCCATTTTTGGCATCTGCATTATGTAGCAGACCAAATTGACAAAGACCATGCAAAATAATGCAGTATTTTAATTCCACAACAGAAAAAGCTATGTAGTTTCTGTAAGCAGGTCTAGGGGTGAAATATTGGTATTTGTATCAGTTATCGGCCAAATATGTTTTAGCATAGGAACAAAAATCAAATATCGTGCATCCCTAAAATAAACTTTAACCCTGAATAAACCTTCTTGTGAATACATTTGACAGTTAAAATAACTTTTATTAACAACTTAACGTAAACCACACACTGACTTAAGATGACTGAAATAAGTCTGGTCATTTGACACTTAATAAAAAAAATATATGTTTCTCAACACCAAATCAGACTAAGAATATTTCAGTTCTTACAAGGTGAATACAGGTAGTCCCCGACTTACGAGCGAGTTCCGTACCTACGGGCCGCTCGTATGTCGAAAATTCGTAAGTAGGATCACAATTTTTTTTTTTTATAAATGAATACATGTACAGTACTGTACAGTCACCAAGCACTTAGCCTATCCTAACACAGTTTTTAAAGATGAAGGAGTGAGTTGAATTGTCTCCCTTTCACATAAAGGGAGCTAGCTCCCTTTATGGGAATGGAGCCTGCAGGGAGGAGGGAGACAATTCAACTCACTCCTTCATCTTTAAAAACTGTGTTAGGATAGGCTAAGTGCTTGGTGACTGTACAGTACTGTACATTTATCTATTTATAAAAATATACTGTACAGTAGGCCTATATATATATATATTTATTTATTTATTTATAAATAGATAAATGTACAGTACAGAACTGTACAGTCACCAAGAACTTAGCCTATTCTAACACAGTTAAGGAGTCAGTTGAATAGACCTTTTACCAGTTGACGTCATCACGCAAAGCTCGCCTGAAATGAGCGTTCTGATTGGACGGCAAAATGCCGCAGCAAATCGAAAACGGAAGTTGGGGCTAGCAGGAAGGAGCAGAGGAGCTTTGTAATGATAGCGAGTTGTAATTTAGAAGCTTATTTTCTTAAAATAGTGAACAACCACTGGTCAAAATGCCTGAACATTGTGCCGCCGATACGAGGTGATTGTGTGCGCTGATGGAAAATGGGGAAATCCTTCAGGCTTTTTGCGAATGTCCAGCAGGGTGAGTCGTTGTGTGTCGTTGTCAACAACCTGTATATCCAAGCGTCAGAAATAAATGTTTTAAATTTCTCACGCCAATACTTCTGATATTTAGACTGATTTGGTTATTGTTACAGGTTTAACATCTTCTGTTAGCTGCTATAACTAGCGCCATGTCTTCATAAGAGCCGTCAGTATTAGCACAGTATGTAAACAAAAACATGACGTTTGAGTCAGTCACACAATGTTTTAAATTTCTCACACCAATACTTCTGATATTTAGACTGATTTGGTTATTGTTACAGGTTTAACATCTTCTGTTAGCTGCTATAACTAGCGCCATGTCTTCATAAGAGCCGTCAGTATTAGCACAGTATGTAAACAAAACATGACGTTTAAGTCAGTCACACAAATGTTTGTAGCGTCCTTATTTCTTATTTGATTTCTGTAAACTATGTCTTAATTACAACCTGAGACAATTGGTGATGTTGTGATGTGAAAAATAAGAACTATCCCAAGAGATACATTTATTTGCTTTCCTGGGGAAATTTAATTATCTTTGATAACATATTTACTATTGCACTTTTGACACGTTGTTTATACAGCTTACACTTTATTAGACGTAAAATGTGTGAAAATCTTAAATATTACAAACAATATATTTTGCATGTGAATTCCATAATGACACACACAATATGGTTGTATATTGTGTTTGTGATTGTTTTTGCAGACAAGGAGGTGGCTGCAACCATGTTGGAAATACATTCTAAACCAACCTGCACCCAGTTACCTTGTACATGGAAGAGACAGCCCAAAAACGAACTGCACCTGCTACTTGGATGAGCTGCAAGTTTTAAAGTGAGTTTAATCAGTGTTCCTGAAGAAATTTCATATTACGCTTATAACACAAATACCCAGAAAGGTGACTTTCAGTCAAACTTCACCAACAACTGGAATAATACAATATCACTTATTTTGTCTTATTCCAGTCAAAAAACTATTCAACATTGTACAATTGTAGTTTATTGTATTGTGTTAATTATTGTTAATTGTTTTCTAGTGGCACTAGATAAGAAATAAATGCAATGACATATGCACTGTTTTAAATGTTTTCTACAATTGTAAGATCTGGAATAGTTTTTGGACATTTTTTTAAAAACAACAAAACACTTCTACAAACAGATTTGCTAATATGTGTTTCATATAAAACCACGTTTTTCATGTTGGTGTCATTTAAGGCATCTGCTTCGAGAAGTTTTCCAGGAGAACGCTGAACAGCCTGCGTAAGAGGATTTTCTTTCGGCCTGGTTAGGTCACCATGATAAGAGAGACTGACCTGTTTTTGTTGTAAATGCTCTTTCTTTATCTAGTGAGATTCAAAATCCTAAAATGTGACTAAAACAGCATTTGTATATTAACAGATTAAAAAATGTAACTAAACAAAAGTTCCACTTCACTAAAAGTCAAATTAGAGCACAGTTGCTTTATATTTAAAGGTTGGTGTGTTCATGTCTATATTTAATGTACTACAATCAATGTGTTTTGGGATGTGTGGACTATTTCATTAATCAATCACTGTAATAAACATGGATTTGAATACAGTATATAAATTTGGTCTAATTGGGGAGGGAATGACTGAGCCAGCTGAGGAGTGCTGTGAGTTTTCATTGGATTAGCGTGATGTCCTTCAAAAACTTCAACCAATGTGATGTCACGGTCGACATAATGTATTTAAAATATATATATTTGGATCATGACAGGCCTGACAGGTCCATAAATGTGTGTCGGCCCAGCGGGCAAGCAAATCTTTGTGCCCCGCCGGGCCAGTTAGACGCTGCCGGAAACACCTGTATTTACAAAGATATTTTTACTTTATTGCACTTAGTGCTAAAAAAGGCCACAACACTCCTTGTACAATACATACCTCTTCCTCAGTGAACTGCTTGTGTCTGGATGCTGGATGTAGAAAATGGGGCAGGTTCAGACTAGCTTCCCTTTTTCCACCTCTGACTTGACATCAAACCCTTTGTCAGCAAGGAGTTGGTGGCCAGTTGCTGCTGTAAAACAAAGTATTAATTCATATTTGACAATAAACAAAACAGTCTTATGTATAGCCCTACAGCCCCCAGAAACCATCTTGGCTACAGCAAACTGGTTGGTCCACTTAAGTTGTTTACTTGGTGGGGTAACTTCAGTGTGCTTGGGACTACTCTGACTGACAAAGCCCTCTGGAGTGAGGGTGAAACGTTTCTACTAAAAAGAAACTGTCCAGATGAACTGATTGAGAATGAGCGGATTTGATACCTGGACTATTGAGAATGAACTTTCTAGTCTTATGTATAGTTAAACTGTATGCTTATACACATTGATGACAGGATTGTTTTTTTTTTCTTCTGTGACAGCATGTCACCAATGCTCCCAACAAAACTGTGCGAATAACTTACAGAAACAGAGAAATGGCTGAAATGTTTTTAAAGTCAGACCTCAAATAATGTTAATAAAACATGTTTGTCTTGTGGAAACTACTACTGTATATTTTTTCAACGCAGAAAGAGTTCAAATGATAACAGGCTAACAGTGCAGTGGTCTGTTCATTTTTATAGAGCTAGCTGCATGTTTGATGATGACATTTTACTCACCTGTTCTTTCTTCAGGGAGGTTGAAGGAAGAATCTCCTTGCATGTCGCAGGTGTTCTGTTCTCCGATATGTATATATTTAATAAACCCTTGAGGCTACACAGAAGCATGCGTGACACGACTCCGTCTTCACAGGTAACCTTTATTCTGGTCCGACCCGCAACACAATACAACACAAAGGTTCCTACCAACAGCCTGATACTACATCCCCCTTTCTGAATAGGATTTGTTGTGAGGGTCTACAAACATAATTGCACTAATACTTTCCTAAAGCAGAATGTGCTAGAACTCTAACTTATTATCACTGTTATTCATTTCTGATACACCAACAGTGCACAAACTCAAATCTCTTTACAGTCACAGTTCAGCCTAAGAACCCAGATGTATATAAATCTCAGAACAGTAATCTCTGTAACATTTAACTTTAACTAAGAGGGAGGGGTGGACTACCCAAATCCTCTAACTGAGTGTGGGGATTATTCTGCCCCATGCAGGAAACTCACTCAGTTCCTATGAACAAATATAATCATCCAGATAAGCTGGAGGTCTCCTATTTCTCAGTGAAACTCGACTCTCAGGTGGTGGAGTCTGATGGCTAGCCTCCTGCTGGTCTTCATCTGGATCAGGTGTGTGTGTGTAATTGTCAATGTTTTCTTCATGTACTGTCTCATGTGGAACAGCAGAAGTTTCAGTTGCTCTAGGAGTGTGTGAAAGGTGGTAGTTATTCCTTCTCAGCAAGCCTCTGGGTGTCTCGACAATGTAGGATCGAGGTGGACCTGCTCCAGACACTACTCTTCCTCTTGTTTGCAGATCTGTCACCCACACCTCCTCACCTGGATGTAGAGTTGACATGTTGTGAGCCCGGTGCCTCCGGTTGTAGTTTTGTCTTTGTTTCTGTCTATAATTGTCCTCTGCAGTCCTCAGTTTTTCCATATCAACATTCTTTGGTGTTAGTTGCGACTGAGTAACAGGAACAGTTGTCCTTATCCTCCTTCCCATGAGAAGCTCAGTCGGACTGAATCCATTTGCCAATGGAGCGGAACGGTAGGCCATGAGAGCGAGATACGGATCCTTCGACTTTTTAAGGAGAGTCTTGATGGTTCTGACAGCTCTCTCAGCCTCGCCGTTGCTCTGAGGAAAATTTGGGCTGGAGGTTTCATGGCTGAAACCCCATTCTTGTGCAAATCTTCTGAAGGAATCTGAAGCAAACTGTGGCCCGTTATCAGATCGGAGACATTCTGGTATGCCATGCCGTGCAAAGATGGACTTACAGTGTTCGATCACTCCTTCAGATGTTGTGGAGGTAAGTTTTGCAACTTCAAAAAATCTGGAGAAATAATCCACAACAATCAAATATTGTTTTTCCTTAAACTGGAAAAGATCAGCTCCCACCATGGCCCATGGTCTTTGTGGGAATTCAGTGGGCAGTAGTGGCTCTTTGTGTTTTGTTCTCTCCCGACAGCATGTGTCGCAGGTCTCCAACAGCTTAATCAGCTCGCTGCTGAGACCCGGCCACCACACTGAATGTTTGGCCCTTTCTCTGCATTTAGTTATTCCCAAGTGACCCTCATGTAGTTTCAAAAGAATGTCCTTTCTGAGAGAAGCTGGAATCACTATTCTGCTACCATAAAGAAGCAGACCATTTTGAACAGTAAGTTCACCTGAGAATGGCAGATAAGGCTGAACACTTTTCTCAGTAGAGTATTTATCTGGCCATCCTTCTACACAGAACTTTTTCAGCTGTTTGAGTATGCTGTCGTCGTCCTGATGTTTTTGGATTTCTCTCAGTCGTGGTTCCGTGGCAGGTAAAGATGCAACGACTGAGTCAACATACAAGTTGACCTCCTCTTCTTGCAGACCTCCTGACTCGCTGGAGATTGGAGCTCTGGACAAAACGTCAGCTGTAGCAATATTTTTGCCAGCCACATGGGAAATACTGTAAGAATATCTCATTAGTCGCATTCGTAGTCGCTGTATGCGAGGAGGAAGATCGTTTAGACTCTTCGACCCCAGCAACGGGACTAATGGTTTATGGTCAGTTTCAATGTGGAAACTCTTCCCGATCAGAAACTCTGCGAACCTCTCACAGGCCCACGTTGAAGCGAGAGCCTCTTTCTCAATCTGAGCATACCTCTGCTCCGTGTCGCTGAGAGACCGTGATGCATATGCCACCGGCTTCCACTCTGTATCAGTGTGTTTCTGAAGTAAAACTGCACCGAGTCCATACGATGATGCATCCGCTGACACACGTGTCTCTGCATTCGGGTCGTACAATGCTAGTCCTGGTGGTGTTGTCAGATCAGTTTTAATAGCGTCGAAAGCTTGTTGCTGCGGTGAACCCCACGACCACATGTTTGACGTCTTCAGAAGATCTCTCAAGGGTCTGGTTTTTTCTGCTAGGTGGGGAAGGAACTTCCCAAGATGGTTCACCATACCCAGAAAGCGTCTCACCTCACTTATGTTTCTGGGCTCCTCCATGGCTCTGATAGCGCTGACTTTATCCGGGTCTGGACTGACCCCTGATGCATCGATGACTTGTCCCAAGAACTTTATTCTGCGTTTAGAAAACTCACATTTGTCATTTAGTGTTACATTCGCCTCCTGGAGTCGAAACAGTGTCTTCCTCAGTCTTTCATCGTGCTCCTGCTGTGTCGTCCCCCAGATGAGGACATCATCCATCTGACAAAGGACTCCATCCAGGCCCTCCAGAATCCGTGACATGCGTTTCTGGAAGTGCTCGGGTGCTGATGAAATCCCAAAGCAGAGCCGATTGTAGCAATACCGGCCAAAAGGTGTGATGAAGGTGGTGAGCAGTGAAGACTTCCTCGATAGTGGAATCTGCCAGAATCCAGCATTGGCATCCAATTTGGAAAACACTTTTGCTCCTGCCAGCTGTCCGAGCGTGTGCTCTACTGCTGGGAGAGGATGTTTTTCTCTCATGACATATTTATTCAGTTCTGTGAGATCAATGCATATTCTCACCTTGCCCGAGCTCTTGGGGACAACCACCATAGGCGCACACCAGTCTGTTGGCTCCTCCACTTTGGTGATGACTCCTTCCCGTTGCATACGGTTGAGCTCTTCTTTAACTTTAGGCAGCAGTGGCAGGGATATCCGCCTCGGCGTTGAGAGGGAGAAAGGCTGCGCATCTGGTGACAGAACAATGTTATATTCACCCTCCATCAGTCCTAGTCCTGTGAAAAGTTTTGGAAACTCCTGCCTCACAGCTTCAATGGAGTCCAAACTAATTTGGTTTATTCTGGCAACCAGTTTTAATGCCATTGCAGCACGTCCACTCAGCAGTGATGTACACAAGTCCTTCACAACATAAATGTCCTCCTTGGTACTACCACTGTTGTTACTGAGAGTTGCTGTAAACATGCCTTTCACCTTCAAATCGGTGCCTCCCGGTCCCTGTAGGATTTTCTTTGGTTTATCTAATTTGCCTAATTGATGCTGAGAATACCATGTCTCTGGGACAGCTGTGACATCAGCTCCTGTATCTATTTTAAATACAGTCTTATGTTTGTCCACCAGTATGTCTGTCATCCATGGATTTTCATTAGCTTCTGTAGAAAGTGATCCCAGGAAAGCAACATCCTTGTCTATATTTGTGCTTTCTGTTTCAAATCCAGCATTTACTTCACATATTTTTTTATTTCTGCAGACTTTTGCAAAATGTCCCTTCTTTCCACAATAATTGCAGGCTGCTTCTCTAGCAGGGCATTGCTGCATACTGTGTCCTTTCATGTCACCACATCTTCTGCACTGGACCTTTTTATCCTGTGTTGTTTTTGTGACAAAAGGTTTGAACGCGGCCTTCGGTTGTCTGTAGCGCGCGCTCCCGCTCGCGTGAACGCGGTCCAACTGCGCCCCCACAATGTCCGGCTTGAAGTTAGCAAGAAGCATTTCCTGTTGCTTTTTTACTAGCTCGCTCTGACGGGCTCTGTTTAACGCCTTCTCGAGCGTCAGTTCAGCGTCCATTTGTAGCTGTTCTGATAGTCTTTTATCTCTCAAACCCACGACGAATCTGTCACGCACCATCTCATCATGCAAAGTCCCGTATCCACAGTATTCAGCCAAACAGTGCAGCGCGGTGTGAAAGCCGTCGATGGACTCACCCGTCTCCTGTTGGCGCTGATTGATTTTATGCTTATGTTCATTGGGTGTTTGGTGTTTTAGGGGTGTTTGGTGTTTCAGTGTTGGTGTAAATTTTCATACTTTTATACTATTATGAAAAAACTCAGGACAGTGTTACACTTTTACTATTTTATGCTTATGTTTATTAAATGTTTTAGTGTTTAGTGTTTAGATGGTTACTGTTGCACCGAGGGACTGAGAGAAACGCAATTTCGGTCCTGTGTATGTCCTGTACATATTGCAGTTCTGACAATAAAGTTGACTTTGACTTTGATTGAATTTCGCCCGTTCAAATATAACATTCCTGCGGGCTACGAAGTGAGCGTCCAGTCGTCCTTTAACAGTCTCGTACTCACTCGCTTCTTCTGGAGTTAGATGCAGGGAAACCAGTATATCTTCTGCCTCGTCCCCCATGGTGTAGATAAGCGTGTTTACTTGGTTTTCATCCGCTTGTGTCTCCAAACCAGACGCGATACGAAACCTCTCGAAACGCTTTATCCACTTCGTCCAGTCTTCAGCTCTGAACGTGAACTTTTCTGGCGGGGCGACTTGAAACTGGTTCATGATGACGTCGTTTTTAATTATTCTCTCTCTTCACTTAGTATTTTATACTTTTACACTTCTGACACCATGTTCTGTTCTCCGATATGTATATATTTAATAAACCCTTGAGGCTACACAGAAGCATGCGTGACACGACTCCGTCTTCACAGGTAACCTTTATTCCGGTCCGACCCGCAACACAATACAACACAAAGGTTCCTACCAACAGCCTGATACTACAGCAGGTTGAAACAGGTTGAAACTTCAACACAGGCAATGGACTGAGGTACAGCCAGGTCTAGTAGAACTAGCTAGCTGCTAGCTTAGCAACTGTCCAGTAGCATTCTGCTACGGGAGGTTGTTCTCTGTTTTGTCTGTTTCCCATATCCAAGATGTAATGTAGAAACGTAATCTATGGAGCTTGGACCATTAATGGCCATGCCAGATAAAAAATGCTGATTACACACGTTGGTGCTTTGTGTCGGGGTGAAGTCCTGCCGGCAAAGCGCTTGAAGCCACATCTTCCTTCTTTTAGTCGCTTTACTCGACTTTCTTAGAGGGACGTTGTAAAACGAACAAGTCTCACCTTATTCTTTTACTCGTTTACGTTGCCTGGAACAATTATAAACACAATAAAAGTCATATTTCCCCACCGCAACCGTTGCCAGTGATGAAAACACTAGAGTAGTATTGACGCGTCACCCCCAACTTCCGGAAAATTCTGGAAAAATGCGAGTGCGCATGCGCAATGATGTCAACTGGTAAAGGTCTATTTCATTTTCATCATGAATTTCATCGTTGTCTTTTACAAAATATTTTGAAATACCAGTTTTTGTTTTATGATTCTTCAGGACACTATTCATTACTCGCCATGTTGCTTTCATATCACCATTACTTTTATCTAATAATTTACTATAATATTCTTTCTTATGTTTCCTTATAATCCCTACTAATTTATTTTTATACTTTTTATATTTTTCTTCAGCGCTCTGACTTCGCAATTTCAAGAAACATGAATACAAATAATTCTTTTTTTTACAAGCATTTCTCAACCCTTTTGTCATCCATGGTTGATCAATCGTATTTCTCTTTGTGTAATTTGTTTGCACACAATTCTTTTCATACAGAGCTTCCAAGATATTCATAAACTCATCATATGCTCTGTTCGCATCATCAACATACACTTCATTCCAGTCTTGTTTATCTAGATCCTCTTTTAATTTTTCCAAAACTTTTTTTGACGTGTTTATGATCTTTTTCTTCGTTGTAACTGCTTTTGTGATGCTTTGATCATTTTTATAGATTGTGAAAACTGGTAAATGATCACTTAAGTCGGTCGTTAAGATACCACCTATCACGTCCCCATTTGTTATATTTGTGAAAATATTATCAATTATTGTGGCACTATGAGTTGTAATTCTTGTTGGCTTTGATATCAATGGATACATATTTAAACTGTACATTGAGTTTATAAATGTGCTTATGTTATTTGAATCTGTTTTATTTCCCATATCAATGTTAAAGTCTCCACACAAAAAAACATTTTTATTAAAACTCTTCTCCATTAGCTCCAAGATTTTATCTGTGAATATTTCTATATTTGCTCCTGGTGATCTATATACAGACAACTTATTATTATGTTTTTATCATTTTTGTTTATTATTTCTATTGTTATCATTTCCATAATATTATCAACTATTATTGACATTTCACTATTTAATTTACTTTTTTTTTCATTATTGACAAATAGAGCGACTCCACCACCTCTTTTTTTTTTCTTCTTCTTCACAGCTTCCATTCATTCAGAATTGAAAAAGACTTCTGGACAGAAGTCGGAACGTTTTCTGCAACAAATAAAGTCCAGTTGATCCTGTATTGAACGCCTTTTTTGATTTTATCATGTCCTGGACGACTGAGAATCTTCACCAGCATATTGTGTTATCATCATTGAGCCATGTCTCTGACAGCGCTATTATCGTAAAAGTTCTATTTAACTGTTTTAAGTAATCTGTTATTTTGGATATGTTTGCATTTATACTTCTGCTATTAAAGTGAATAATAGAGAGAACTCCATTTGATATATTGATGTCATTAAACTGCTCTTCATTATAATATTCGCTATCTTTTATTACAGGAAAAAAAATTGCATCAATCACATTTTCAACATTATATATTTTAGGTTCTGAGTCTTCGTATGTTGTCATGTTCTAATGTATTTGTTCATTTCACTGTATATTTTATCCATTTTGAGTGTGAGTTGTTTCATTGATTTGTAATTTTTCATCTCCTGAGTTCATCCAGATCCTTCAGCTCTTTTATCATTTTAGGCTGAGACCCTTCCTTTGTTTTGATAAAGATGTATCCATTTCTTGTCCATGTTGATGCTATTTTGTTCTGTTTTTTTAACAACCTTGCTTCATGTGCAATGTTTCCATTTTTTTGGTTAGATGTTCATTTATGTAAACGTTTGATCCCCGCAGATTTTTTTTGCTTGCATAACATAGTTTTTTAACTTCCTGCTAATGAACTTGACGACTATTGACGGTTTGAATCTTGGTGATTTACTGGGCAGGGTGTGACCGAACAAAATGTCCCCATAGTCTATGTCAATGTTCATGTCCTGTAAAAAAGTAACTACATGCTCCTCCAGAGTCTCTAGTTCTTCCTGAGGTGTATTCTCAGTTTGGTCATTGTTAGTAAGAGCTCTTTTATATGTCCGACACTTACTATTCATTCATTCATTCATTCATTCATTCATTCATTCATTCATTCATTCATTCATTCATTCATTCATTCATTCAACCTTTATTTAAACAGATAAATCACATTGAGTCTCAAAGACTCATTTACAAGTGAGATCTGCTGGACAGACAAAAGTGATGAAAAATAACACATAGGGTTTGGAGACAAAAAAATTCCTAACACATTTCTGACCTGTGAAGGTCAAACATGTGGTAATGAAAAAAATCTCGCACACAAGCACATAATGACACCGACATTACGCAGAAGGGGGAGGAGAGAGGAGTCTCAAAGGCAGGTACTTGGGGGGGGGGGGCTGCCGGCCACTGCCAGAAAACGAAGCCAAAGTTCTGAACCGATGACAAATGTTTTTTCAGCTGGGCTCCACTGACGTCCATGGAGTAGCAGATTTGGGAGGATGAGAGCGTCAAGTTTACAAAACATCCCAGGCGTTTTGAGATAAGACGGCCTATCAAGGCCAGTCGGGGAGCCGAATGTCATATAAACATGATTATTTTTGGAGACAGGCAGAACTTTAATGACATCTACCTTCAGTCTGTGTCGGTCCACTCGCTTCAGAAATGTCCAAATTAAAAATGACCGTACCAACCGACCGTACTAACATCAAGTCCTGAGATCACCAAGTTGTCTTGCTTTGTGTATTGTTTTAAGTCATCTATTCTTTGTTCCAGTTCAGCAATTTTATTGTTTTTGCTAATTATCAGTTCTTTCAGTTCTCTTATTTCATTAACCAGACCGGCCTGGGAATCCATTTTTGCTGATAATTTTTCTATTTGTTCACCCATAAAGTTGAGTGATTGTTTAAAGTCTTGCATTTCTGCTGAGTTGTTTCCCTCCGAGTCTGGTGACTTTTGTCCTCTATTTCTCATACTTACAGAGTTTGTAATCTAGTGGTAGCAGGTCTCTGGTTTGTTTGCTGAACCACGTGGCCCTTCCACGAGGCTCACAGGCCTAACGATGGTGGCTGTGGCCCAGCAGTGCAGCACCCAGATCAGCAGTTATTAGATCAGAACTCACGGTCTCAGCAGCCTGCAGCAATCAGATCTGTTATCCGAAGAGGTTTGCTCACTAGCCCGGCTTAGACGGCGGTCCTCCGGTTCACGCACGGCGCTTGGCCTCCTCCGGTCGCCGCAGCTCCGATGTTAGCCCAGTTAGCACAGCACGTAGCTCCAGGCGCAGCTCCGACGCCAGCCCAGCTCCAGGCGGCGGTCCTCCGGCTCGCGCACGATGCCCGGCCCAGCTCGAAGCTCCAGGCGGCGGTCCTCCGGTTCGCTCACGGCGCTCGGCCCAGCTCGAAGCTCCAGGCGGCGGTCCTCCGGTTCGCGCACGTGCTCGGCCCAGCTCGAAGCTCCAGGCGGCGGTCCTCCGGTTCGCGCACGTGCTCGGCCTCCTCCGGTCACAGTAGCTCGGATGCTAGCTCAGTTAGCACAGCACGTAGCTCCGATGCTAGCCCAGCTCGTTGCTCCCGACAGCGGTACACCGGTACTTGCACGGCGCTCAGCCTCCTTTGGTCGCAACAGCTCCGAGGTCTGCACACGATACCTGTCGACGGCTTTTCAGTCCGTGCGGCGTTCAGCCCTCTCTGGTCGCGGCGGCTTCGAGGTCGGCTAGCCAGCTTAGCCTGTGGCTCGAGACGCAAGCTCACAGATCCGCGCTCGGCCCCCTCCAATCAAAGATTCAAAATCGGTCAGCCAGCTCAGCTCGTGGCTTCTGGTGGCGACTCTTCAGTTCGTCCGCGACGTTCAGTTCGTGCCATATACATATATATATTTCTTTGTTTTACGTTGCTTTCAGCTGGAGCTCAGCTCTCGCCCTGTTGCTCCAGCGATGAATGACCTGCAGAGAGCTGGACCAAAGTAACCAAGGCTACCATCAGTAACACACTACGCTGAGAGAGACTTAAATCCTGCAGTGCTAGGCATCTCCCCTTGCTTAAGCCAGTACATGTCCAGGCCCATCTGAAGTTTGCCAGAGAGCATATGGATGATCCATAAGAGGATTGGGAGACTATCATGTGGTCAGATGAAAGCAAACTATAACGTTTTAGTAAAAACTCAACTCTTCGTGTTTGGAGGAAAAAGAATGCCGAGTTGCATCCCAAAAACACCATACCTACGGTGAAGCATGGGGGTGGAAACATGGTAAATGGTAAATGGAGCTTATTTATATAGCGCTTTCCAGCCCCCTATGAGGGGCCCCAAAGAGCTTTACAATACCAACCATCCACCCATTCATACACACATTCATACACCGGTAGCGGCAGACTGCCATGCAAGGCGCTTTCCAGTCCTACCGGGAGCAACTTGGGGTTATCTCTTGCCCAGGGACACAACGACACATGGTGTGCGGAACCGGTATTCGAACCTCCAACCTTCCGATCGGGGGACGACTGCCATTACCACTACTCCACGGCTGCCCCAAACAGCCCCAAACATCATGCTTTGGGGCTGTTTTTGTACATAGGGGTCAGGATGACTGATCCATGTTAAGGGAAGAATGAACAGGGCGATGTATCATGAGATTTTAAGCCTAAACCTCCTTCCATCAATGAGAGCATTGAAGACGGAATGTGGCTGGGTCTTCCAGCATGACACTGATCCCAAACACACCTCTCAGGCAACGAAGAAGTGGCTCTGTAAAAAGAATTTCAAGGTCCTGGAGTGGCCTAGACAGTCCACTCCACCACTGAACATTTGTGGAGGGAGTTGAAAGTCCGTGTTGCCCAACGACAGCTCCAAACATTATTGCTCTAGAGATCTGCATGGAGGAATGGGCCAAAATAGCAGCTACAGTGTGTGCAAACCTGGTGATGACTTACAGGAAATGTTTGACCTCTGTCATTGCCAACAAATGTTACAAAGTATTGAGTTGAACTTTTATTATTGACCAAATACTTATTTTCCACCATAATTTACAAATAAATTCTTTCAAAATCCGACAATGTGATTTCCAGGAATCCCCCCCCCCCCTAATTTTATCTCTTGTAGTTGAAGTGTACCTGTGATGAAAATTACAGACCCCTCTAATCTTTCTAAGTAGGAGAACTTGCACAATCAGTGGCTGACTAAATACTTTTTTTTGCCCCACTGTATCTATCTACTGTATATGTGTACATGTATATAATGTTTTTTCCGGCTGCTCCCTTCTTTAGGGGTCGCCACATTGAACTAACTCACATGAAGACTTGGCAATTGTTTTTACACCATGACCTTACTGATGCAACCACAGACCACCAAGAATTCTTGTTGCTATTGTTGCGTGTAACTGGGACCCTGTGTACATAATTTCGCTCCACCTTATGTACCACAGGTGAAATGACAATAAACCTATTTGAACTTGAACTTGAAAAATCACAGAATGTGGATGGTCCTGGCAGAGTCTTACTGAGGTCTTCAAGCATAAAAAGCACTTTGCCCTTAAGGGTTTTCCTTTAGAATGTTACATTTACTCAGACTAAACTTTTCATATGTCATCTATGTGCTATTAGGAATAAAATATTGACTTGTCATCTCCACATCATTACATTGTTTTTATTCACACTTTGTTTAGTGTCCCAACTTTTTTGGAATCCGGTTTATAAAAATAAAGCAAATTATTAATACAACTGCTGACGAGAAATACAATTTACAAAATACAATTGCAGCAACTGCTTACCTGAGACCTGGTAAGTTACCACACTGCCAAGCAAACAGATCCCCAATTCCGCCTTAGCTGCTGTGTAACACAAAGCTATATGAAGGCTTTGTTTACATCATGGGGTGAACCTGGCCACACTAGGCCTTTACTTCCTGTCAGTAAACAAACAAACAAACAAACGAACAGATCGGTCCAGATTTTGGATGTACAGCAGAGGAGTCTAAACAATTAGAGCAGTTAACATTATATCTAGTATTAAAACCGACAAACATTGAAACAGCCACACTTACCCAGCATGGTGCAGACAGCAAATGGAGTCCACGTGATGACGCAAACAGACGCAAAACAGGTGAGGGCTTGTTTATATGCAGCAGCCCTTAAAGTGGCAGCGTCATCGGCCGAAATGATAAATATTAATATCTCATAAACCAAAGCAGCACAAACACTGGTTTCAACGGCACAACCAGCACTAACGGAGCACTAAAAAACTAGACCACTCCGGTGCGTTTTGGAGCTACTGTATATGGGGGGATGGTGACGTCATCGGCTGAAATTATAAATATTAATATCTCATAAACTAAAGCAGCACAAACGAAAATTTCAACGGCACAAACCAGCACTAACGGAGCACTAACAAACTAGACCACTTTGGTGCGTTTTGGAGCTATATGGGGGGATGGTGACCTTTAGACAGGGACGTGCAGAGCCCACTAAAGGGGCAGGTGCTCAAAAAAAAAGGGGCACATCTAACCGCATTTTAGGACAGAATATTACCAAAGTCACATAGCTTTCAGAGTTTAATAAACAATGATAAATTACAAAATTGAAAAACAAGGGCACAGTGCAACTTTTTAGTGTACTGTAATCTATAAAATTATGAAAATGGGACCTCTTCTATGGAGTTCAATTTGTTTCACAATTATTCTATAAAAAAAAAACTAACCTCAATTATATAAAATAAAATTGTGATCAAGACATTTTGAATTGTAATTTTTTTTAAACAAATAAAAGTTTTGCTTAAAAAACTTTTTTTTAAATTAAAATCACAAATTTTTGTCTCATGAAGTGAAAAAAATTATTTGCAAAATAAACTAATTTGCGCATGACAGAAATCTTTGCTTGCTATTCTAAGTTTTTGTTTGTCATTCAAAGTTTTGCTTGCGATTCTCACATGACGTCGTGGGCAGAGTCTAAAATAGCAAAAAAAGATTTCTGATGTGTGCAAATAAAAGTTTATGTTTTGCAAATAACTTTTTAAGTTCACAAGAGAAAAATTAGTTATTTAATTTAAAAATGAAGGTTTTTTTTAAACAAAAGTTTTTGTTTAAAAAAAGAAGAAATTGTTACAATTCCAAAAGTTTTGATTACAATTTTATTTTACTTAACTGAGGTTAGTTTTTTTTTCATTGAATAATTGTGAAACAAATTTAACTCCATACTCTGCTAACCAGACCCTAAACTTACTTAAAGTCTGGACAGAGTTTTTGGACAGGAGCAACTTGATTGGTTATTACATACATTATATATATTATGGAGTTATTTTTAATTCTAAATTAATATTCTTGTTGGACTTTTATTTAAGTGCTATTCTCCTTCAAGATACATTTACCTAACGCTAGAATAAATGCAATGTACATTATGCAGCAAAGGAAGTTAGAAGATTGGACATATATCCATTATGGAGAGATGATAGGTATTGGACGGGCGATGTGCTCCCTATTGCATAAGCCAGGGATGTCAAAGTCAAATACAGGGAGGGCCAAAAAAATAAATAATTTGCTACAAGCCAAGGGACGGACTGGTTCAATGTAAAGGGGGTGATGTAAGATTTTTTTTCTTCTTTCTGCACTCTTTTCATTCAATGTTTTCTTTTTGATGAATTTGTTTTATTTTATCTCTTTTAAATGAATGAATAAATGGATTAAATAAAATATTAAATAGCTTTACATCTGCTAAGTTCTTGGCATAAATCAACACAGACATGTTCCTGATTTTAGTATTTTACATTGTTTTATAATGTAGCTGTTTATGGGGTTTTTTAACACAGTTTTCTTGTGATTTTTAATTAATATGCTTTTTTATGATTGTTGGCTGCAAGTATCAAGCTGTGAAATCCTTCATTTTCTACAACTGATAGCTGTTGGTCATTAATTATGATGAAGTTTAACAACTTCTTGGTGAACATTTGAGCTCCGTGGCTTCAGCGGTGTGTTTTTATTGTTCAATCCGGGGCGGGCGTTCTGATTTCGGTCAGCCGCTCTCAGCCTGTCCCTCCTACGAGACGGTCAGACAGCGGGTCGGACTGGACGCAGCTGGCCACGGTTGGTCTCCGTGTTTCAGTTCAGCAAGAGTGGTGTCCCGCTGAAGCCCCGGAACTCGAATGTCCAACGTAAAACTAACTTGACCGCAGTTTAATATGGTGCCATGGGCTCTACAGACATTGCACGTTGCTGTCTTGCCGTGTTTAGTGTAAAATACTTCCACACAGCGGACATGTTACGATGAAAATTTGGCAAGCTGTTAGCTAAAGTGCTACTCACTCAATACACACGCTGTAGCTGGCTGCAAACTGAAAGGGATTTCCTGAATGTGAGGCAGGTCTTGATGTCTATGCGCAGCATTATTACTCTGGGTTCATGAGACACGACTCCGGATTGGATTGGCCCCACCCCTACTACTACTGTTGCATTGTGGGGAATGTAGTGTTGGTACGTGGCCGGAGGGCTTATTATGTTGTTTTTCTGGCAAAATACATCAATAATAATAATAAAATAAATAATTTTAGTACATGTTATTATGTGTCAGAGGAGGGCTTAGAATAGGAAAAAAATAATAATAATATTTTTTTGACCAAAAGGGCACTTGGGGGCAAGGAGCAAAAGGGGCAGGTGCTCAAGCCCCCATAGCCCCCCCCCCCTCTGCACGTCCCTGCCTTTAGATGACCTAAAAAATAATCTTTAATATCTCCGAAACCAAAGCAGCACAAACGAAAATTTTAACGGCACAAACCAGCACTAACGCAGCACTAACCATTCAGACTGTTTGCTTTAATTTTTGACGTGGGTGGGGTGTCAACTTCACACAGCTTAAGTATGACTCAAGTCGGTTCTCATCTTTTCAGTTCTTCTTGGGTGTAGATAAATACACACTGTGACTGGTTTCCCCACTCGAGGGTGGTGTCATCATTGCAAAGTGGGAGAGCATCATAACTCTCGCTGACTCCTCTGGGCTGCCGATAAAGAAGGGTCTGGACCTTGGTACATACTCTGCATCAATCAGAGAGGAAATGGCAGTCTAGATGTTGTTTTCAGTTATTACTGGGCGGGTCATCTTGGAGCAGTTTATCAGTCATTGTGTATCAGGGTCATGGGGGCAACTGGTCCATGACCTTAGTTCTCATGTTCTGGGAACAAGCTGCTTACATATGAATAGTTGTGAGGGTACAGGAGAGTGTCTCAGGGTGCAGAAAATATCAGTTAAAAGTTATTTGTTGATTAGACTGTAGCTGGATCATCATTGCTTTCAAGGTTGTTCAAATTTTCTGCAATCCAGCCATGTTCTAATACAGTAGATGGTGTAGGTAGAGTGTACAGATGTCGTCATTCAGTGTAAAGGGGGTATAAAGGAAACATTATCCTCTTCTTGCTTTCTTTTTTCCCATGAGGCACCTTACCAAAATGAGGTTATCCACAGAATGCCACAGGAAATCCTTCCTCCCTGTAGCTATCTAACTTTTCAACTCCTCCCCATTTCTACACAGGGGACAATAAAATTAATCCTGCACTACAATAAACACTTTAATATTATTTCTGTCTGCATCTGACCTGTTTTAGAACTTAATTGCTGGTATTTTTACATTCTCTGTTTTTTGTTAAAATATATTGTGTCATTCCTTGTGTATGTTCCTTTGTACTGAAATTCTGACACAAATGTTTCCTGCAGAATCAATAATGTTCCTATCTTATCTTAAAACAACGCAAGCTGGGACTTCGGTGCCTTCAGGGCACTTTGGTGTGATTTCTGAATGGACAGAGGTGGCATGAGGGTCGTAGCCAACCCACCCTATGCCTTTGTGTCAGGAAGCGAGGTAGTAACAGATCTGAAACGGTCAATGTGAACAGGTAAGTTGGACGGTGTCTCGGCTCAATAATAGGATGAAGTGATGGCATCTGGTTTGTGTAACCACCCAGTTGCAGGATTAAACATCAACAAACACATTTATAAGTGAGCGGAGATACTGATGAGCAACTTTTTATTTATTGAAACATTTCATCCTTCATCCAAAGGACTTCATCAGTCCAAGGAGCCACAACTCAGCCCCACAACTGTGGGACTGAGTTTGTCCTCGTTCAGCTCCTCATCCAAAAGTCCTTTGGATAAAGGGCAAAACGTTTCAACAAAAAGGGAAACTGTCCAGTCGATCTGACTTAACTTTGTTGGATTTTTTTGCCTGGATTATTGAGCATAAACTTTAACCTTTTTATTTAGTTAAAAAAATTAGTTAACAACAAAAGTAAATTGAGTTAATTCATCATGTTTTGAAAACAATTCCAGGGAGACATCCTACACACATTTAATGCATTGCGCTCCACGTGAACTCAGCTGAGTTCTGCTCCACGTATCTTTTGGCTCTGTGATGATCGCTTCATTACTGAAAGCTCCAGTCAGCCACATAAAGATGGACTGGTCTTCGTGAGCATTTCAGGACAATGTTTTGTGAAAGTCTATGGAAACAGAACGAAAGTTACGAATGTAACTAACTACGGTTCTATGAATCCCGGATGACCGCCAGAGGGCGGTGCTGAAAGCACGGAATATTCCCTTCGTGCATGCGCTGTTTGAGTAATTATATCAACGATGTCACACACGTGTGACCGGATAAGCAATCAAGAGGCTATATAGCCTAGCGTTATCCGTTAATTCAGTCCTACAGAATCTTCTCGCGTAAAGCAAGGATTCTGAGTGACAGAGAAGCTCTGGCGGTCATCTGGGATTCATAGAACCGTAGTTACATTCGTAACTTTTGTTCTATTTCATCCCTCCTGACCGCCAGAGGGCGGTGCTGAAAGCACGGAATGACTAATATCAACAATGTCACAAGGAATCCTGAGCACATACCTCACTGAGGAAGCCCAGGGGACCCTTGCAGAAGAACCTGGCCCAGGGGATGAGGGGTGACCACGTTAACCCTGTAGAATCTGGTGAACGTGCTTGGGGAAGCCCATGATACAGCAGCACATATTGCTTCCAGTGAGACCCCTCTCAGGGCAGCCCAGGAAGCGGAAACACTTCCGGTAGCGTGTGCCTTCACGCCGACTGGCAGGGGATGGTGCCTTGCTGCGTAGGCGTGGCATATTACATCCACAATCCAGTGGGAAAAGGTACTGCTCGGAAGAGGATAGTCCAGTCTAGGACCCCCGTAACACACAAACAGCTGGTCTGTGCCATACAGCAGCAGTAGCTGCAATGTACTCCTCCAGTGCCCTCACTGGACACCAGTGTTGGGAATGTTACTTCAAAAAAGTAATTAATTATAGTTACTAGTTACTTTGCCCAAAAAGTAACTGAGTTAGTAACTGAATTACTCACCTATAAAAGTAATTAGTTACCAGGGAAAGTAACTATTGTTTGTTTGGTTGGTTTAAGTTTAGATATATCTACGAATTTTAAGTAGAAATAATTACAGCACCTCAACAGAACATGACTGGTTGACATACTATACTTCAAGTTTTTTCTTCATTGCAAAATACAGGTTAACAAAATAATATAACAATTGTGTTTTCAGCTCTATGTACACCCTGTACTGTTCAAGTGTTTTCTTAGAAATAAAAGTAAACAGTTAAAATAAGTGCTTTGTAGTGTAAAATAAAATCAAACCCTCACACAACTGGTTCTTCAAGAATTTTCTTAAAAACAAAAGAACCATTTTCACAATATGAAGTACTTTTAAAACAGTACTGAAAAGCTGAATTACCTGAGCAGTTGATGCTTCATCAGATCAGATTACGACGGACGTAGACGCTCCGGGACATAATGTACACTTCACATGCACGTTCTTGCCTTTTACCTCAAGGAGAGTAAAGTAATTTCTGTATTTCCACTTTGAAAACGCCAACTTTCCCTCCAGACTCGCCATTGCTGCCAGACTTCTGTTTCAGCAGCGTGTGTGAGCTGAACAACAAAACCGATTGGCTGACCTCTACCTGACACTCTACCTTAGCCAATCAGCATCATCCTTGTTGTTTCGCCCCTCCCTCCCCTCTGCTCCCACGTCTATGCTCCTACCCTCCCTCCCCTCTGCTTCCTCCCCCTCCACCCTCCCTCACCAAGGGGAAAAAACGTAAACAAACAGCACGAGAGCCTGCGCGCGGAAGACTGAAAGTAACGTACCCCCATTTAGTGTTTGTAACGGTAACGGCGTTGTAACGATAGACATAGTAACTACTTAGATTACCCGTTAATGAAAAAAAGAACTCCGTTTGTAACGCCGTTTATTTGTAACTCCGTTATTCCCATCACTGCTGGACACAGCAATCCAGACCCTTCGTCAGGCGTAAGTTGAAAACGTGCCAGCCGTAACGGTTGGTTACGGTGAGAGTGGGATAAGACCTTTGGTACAAAGGCAATGTTTGGCCACAAGGTAACACCAGAGTCCTCAGGGCCCCACCTGAGACATGAGGGGCTGACTGAGAAAGCGTGCAACTCACCAAACCTCTTTGCTGAGGCCATAGCCAGCAGAAAAGCCGTCTTGCATGAAAGCCATTTCAGGTCTACTTGCGTCAAGGGCTCGAACGGAGGGTGGCACAGAGCTTCGAGAATTAAGGGCAGGTCCCAACTTGGCGCCCGAGTAACTTTCGGCGGGTGCAACCTACGGGCACCACATAGAAATAGAGAGACCAGATTATGACTGCCCACCGTACGGTCATTGATGCCGGCGTGATTAACTGATATCACTGCTACATAGACCTTAAGCGTCGAAGGAGAGCGATCCATTAACAAGGAGAGACTGGAGAAACTCCAGAATGGTGGGTACTGTACAGGAAACTGGATCCTCATTGTGATCAGACCACCATTGTGAAAACAGACGCCACTTGTTTTCGTATTGCTGACGAGTAGAAGGTGCCCTGGCCCCCAAGATGGTGCGTCAGACAGGGCTCGAAAACCTAGTCAGCTGTTGTCCAGGCCCTGCAGCGGCCACACCCACAGCTGAAGACGTTGAGGATTGGGATGCCATAGCAACCTCCCAGCTGAGACAGCAAGTCCCTCCTGGCCAGAAGATGCCACGGAACGTCCCGACATAACCTCCGCAGTAGCGGGAACCATGGTTGTGCTGGCCAATATGGAGCCACCAATAGCAGTCTGTGGCCCTCTGCTAGGACTCTGAAGGGTTGGCCAAATCAGAGGAAGGGGTGGGAAGGCATAAAGAAGGACCCTTGGCCAAGGGTGAGCCAGCACGTCCCGGCCCAGCGCCCCCAGACGCCCCCGTATGGGAGTACCATAGGGGACATTGGGTTGATTCCTCTGTCTCAAACAGGTCCACTTCCGCTTGACCAAAACGGTCCCAGATCAGTACTATGTTGTTGTGGAGGGACCATTCTCCCGGAACAGACTTTTGGCGGGAGAGAAAATCTGCAACCTGATTGTGTCGCCCTGGTAGGTATGTTGCCCGCAGGGTGGACAGACGAGTGGAGGCCCATTCCAAGAGCACCCTGGACGCACAGAGAAGCTGTGCTGACCTGGTGCCCCCTTAGTGGTTGATGTGGTGGACAACAAAGGTGTTGTCCGACCGAATGAGGACATGCCCCCCTTCCAGGTGGGGCGGGAAGTTCTTGAGTACCAAATGCATTGCACGCAGCTCCAGTACATTATATGCCTGGAGCGGTCCCCTCGGCCCCAGCGGTCCTGAACCGCTTTGTGTTGCCATACAGCACCCCATCCTATGGAGCTGGCATCTGTCGTGACCACTTCCAGAGTGGACAAATCTACGTCCTTCCATGGAGTCAGGGCAGGAAGACATGACCATGTCACTGCAAGTTTGAGATGCCTGTGTAGCCCGGCATCCAGGCAAAAAGTTGTTAAGCCACCTCTGCAAGGGGCGAAGAGACAGCAGGCCGAAGGGTACAACCCGAGGGACTGATACAAGGAAGTAAGTTGAGAAACAGCCTCTGGGTTGTCGCAAAGGGTTCACTGCCTCGATTGCACCCTTGGCCAGGAGGATGGAAGCTCCTGGTCCAGTGATCGGGCTCACAAAAGGTCATATTGGGCATCTGCAGATCTACAAAAGGCAAGGACCCTGAGGCGGCTGAAATCTTGAAATAGCCGACTGCCGCCTCTGAGGTGGAGGGGGCATCACCCTGCTAAGGGTCAAAAGCTGCCGCCCTGTCTGCCATGCTTGGACAGTCCGTTCGAGCGCTTCAAAGGCAGCCGGACCAAACAATTCTCCCAGCACCACCGGTGCAGATCATGGAGGGATCCATGACATGACTCAGTCAAAGACGCATGACGTCCTGCATGGAGCCGTAACCTGATCCACTAACTGCACTCCGAGACGAAGAAAAGGAACCAGTCACTGACTGTTCCTGCTCGTCCCTTACAAAATGAGAGGCAGAGGCA
Source organism: Garcialebias charrua (assembly GCA_038048925.1). Lineage (NCBI taxonomy): Eukaryota > Metazoa > Chordata > Actinopteri > Cyprinodontiformes > Rivulidae > Garcialebias > Garcialebias charrua. Next base: position 24,778 of record JBBPBX010022136.1, read on the forward strand.
GCCAAGGATAACACATCCACCTCCGCAGCCAGCTCAGGCATGGTGGGGAGGGGAGTCCAGTTGCTTTCATTGGTTCAACACCCAGTTGGCTTGCCTGGAAAAAAGGACTTAATTTCCACTAATTCTGCAGACTGCCGCTTCACTCCTGTAGAAAGACCCTGATCAGACTTGGCTCGCCTCCTCCCAAGAGGGGCCAGAGACTGCAGCCTCAGTCCAGTGCTTCGAGCGTCCGGATGGAGCTTCCTGTCCAGAGGGCGGGAGGTCACCGCTCAGCTCGGGGCAAAACCAGGCCAGCCGAGCCACTCTTACAGAATGAGGCATGAAGCTGCAGCTCATGCAGGGGTTCTCCGACAAGGCCTCCAGCAGATGGTCATGTCCCAGGTAGGCAGGACACAGGTCGTGACTATGTAATGGACCTACCCAGGGTCAAACTAAGGTTTTTGAACTGTCCAGTGATGACCTTTACTGACCTTTCAGTAAAACAAGACATTTACTACAAAATCATTCATTTAGCTGTAATCTGATAAATATAGTCACCAAAAGAGACTATTTCTATCTTTGATTTTAGGCTGATGTGATCAAAAGAATAACTTTTGTCATTTTCATGATGTGTGCTTTTAAGCTGTGTTATTCTGTAAGAGTTAAACTGTGTTCACTGCTGTGTTAAAGGTGAAGTCTCGGGTCACATAGACCAGACGGTTTTGTTTAGAAGTCAGAAGACAGGTTAATCCGTTGTTTTTCATGAACAAGGCTCCAGCTTCTCTGTCTTTTCCTAAACAAATCTCCCTCTGCTCTGGCTGTAACCTTGGCTCGAGATAAGACAAGTGAACTCTCCTCTCTGATCCTTTTTAAGTTCTAAGCTGTTGCTGAACGCACCAGAGTTTGGAAGGAACGAGAAAGTTCCTGCAGAGTTTCTGGGAGCTTCAGAGAGAGATGTGAATTTTTCCCAGAGAGCTGAATGACCACCAGTCACGCGCTAAGGACTCGTCATCCAGCTGGGACTGATAACATGTTGTTATGGGTCCATTTCGAACGAGCGTAAGCTCAAAAACTTTGATTATTCCTCCCTGGAATAAGTTTATCTTGAAGTCAGAGGCCAGGAGCTGACATATTTTCTGATGACCAACGCGAAACCAGGAGACGTTGAAAACGTAAACGAATACCCTGCTCGAAGGTACTGTACTGGTTCCCACAAGGACCCGTGCATCTGAAAAGCTACAAGGTCTTCCCTCTTACCGGGCTGTCGTCGAAAGGTAAAGAGCTGTTTACAAAACGTACCTGGATTTTAGCAGAAGTCGGATGAGAAGTGTCACTTTGGTCTCATGCTCCCAATTCTTCTTAAATCTTTCCTCCTATTCCTTTTCCCTCTCAATCTAAGCTGGAAACTATTTTAAGCTGAAGAGCCCACAGACTAAATATGTTAACATCCAATATTTATGTCTGTTGTGTTGAATACGCCTTGAACACAGACTCACAATCTAAGCATCAGTGAGAACCGTCCATGCTCCCCACTGTAGGCAGTTTATTCAAGAGAAAAACTGTAGCTCAGCAGAGGAGCTGGTACCACCAACTACACATAAGACGTAAGACGGACAGGCCGAATTTGGGAGAGGGCACACAAACGCCAGCCTTCACCAATAGAGAACAAGTTCGGCAAATAATGAAATGGGAGAGGGTGCGCGAACGCTAGCCTTCACCAATAGAGAACAAGTTTGGCGAAAAATGAATTGGGAGAGGGTGCGCGAATGCTAGCCTTCACCAACAGAAGTGAATTGGGAGAGGGTGTGTAAACGTTAGCCTTCACCAACAGAAATGAATCGGGAGAGGGTGCGTGAACGCTAGCCGTCACCAATAAAAGATAAGGCCGAGTTTCAGAGAGCCTAGCACCGCTAGCTCAGCCCAACCGTTTATAAGGTTTAGCGAAAAATGAATTGGGAGAGGGTGCGCAAACGCTAGCCTTCACCAATAGAGAACAAGTTTGGCAAAAAATGAATTGGGAGAGGGTGCGCGAACGCTAGCCTTCACCAACAGAAAACAAGTTTGGCGAAGAATGAATTGGGAGAGGGTGCACGAACGCCAGCCTTCACCAATAGAGAATAAGTTTGGCGAAAAAATGATTCGGGAGAGGGCGCGAGGAACGTTAGCCTTCACAATCAAAACAAGGCCAAAACTCAGACTAGCACCGCTAGTTCAGTCTAACCGCTTATGAGGTAGGCAAAAGTGAATTGGGAGAGGGTGCGAGAAACGCTAACCTTCACCAATTAAAAAACAAGGCCAAAACTCAGACTAGCACCGCTAGTTCAGCCCAACTACTTATGAGGTAGGTGAAAGTGAATTGGGAGAGGGTGCGAGGAACGCTAACCTTCACCAATTAAAAACAAGGCCAAAACTCAGACTAGCACTGCTAGTTCAGCCCAACCGTGTATGAGGTTGGTGAAAGTGAATTGGGAGAAGGTGCGAGAAATGCTAACTGTCACCAATAGAACACAAGACCAAAACTCAAGAAGACTAGCACTGCTAGCTCAGCCCAACCGTCTATGGAGGTTGGCGCGTTTATGAGTTTTTGGAAGGTGCGCGAACGCTCGCCTTCTTAAAGTAAACAAGACCAGAACATAGCTGGCTGCAAAAACAAACTTCGTAGAAGCATTTATGAATAGTTTTTGGAAGGTGCGCGAACACTCGCCTTCTTAAAGTAAACAACACCAGAACACAGCTGGCTACACAATAAGTAGAGTAATACTTACCCACATGTTGTCCTTACGTGGAAATACCCTCCTAAAGCGGACAGAGCCACAATAATGGCAACAAAAACCGCAGTCAAGGCAAAATAAAGACTACTTACGTGACCCACACGCCACGGTAGTCTCCTCCGAGGCGGACGGAGCCACTACAAGCGGCGTAGCCGCGAATAAGTAAAATTTACTCACCAGTGTTGAACCACTTCAGCAACACTGTGGTTTGTGAGAGGGGCGAAGCCACCGCCCCTAATACCTTAGTAAAGGTGAAACCGTCGCGGCCCACGGAGGGTGAACACACTGCTCCGGCCAACAGGCAGGCGGGCCTCCAGCGACGGTGAGAAAGATAATCCAAAGGCCTGTAGCCTTGGATCGAACACGCGCAAGAAGAAAAAAGGACTGAATTAACGGATAACGCTAGGCTATGTAGCCTCTTGATTGCTTATCCGGTCACACCTGTGTGACATTGTTGATATAATTACTCGAACAGCGCATGCGCGAAGGGAATATTCCGTGCTTTCAGCACCACCCTCTGGCGGTCAGGAGGGATGAAATAGAACCGGAAGCTGGAAGTTGAAGCCACAAAAAAACAATCTGTGACTGATCGACAAATGCTTAGTCCGTCAGTAAGGAGAATGTCAGAGAGGCTTTAGTGTCTGAGGAACAATTCCATATCCTTATGAGCAGACTTTGACTCCAAAACTCCAAAATGGCACAGCCCCACTCTATGCACATCTAGAAAACTGGAATGGAGTCACTCACTTCATTAATATGTATTTATTTTTCTGTATCGCAGGCAGACACAGCTCATGGTCTGCATTAGTAACTCCTCAGTCACCAGCTCCTCTAGACATTTAGCAAACATCTCCGTCAATTAGATACCACCTCCTGAAACCACTAAAAATGTTGGCTAGCTAAATGTATATACTGTATGCGTCTCTTCCTTATCATTTTTAGCCAACTATATGTTTATGTTTATGTTTATGTTTATGTTTATTAATATGTTTTAAACTACAGTATTTTGTTGTCACATTTTGTTTTGGATCATTCTGGTCTTTCTTTGGGAACTCCACTGCAAGTTTGCCTTCCTTAAAGAACATGTCAATCTGCGTCAAACTCACAGTTCTTACAAACTCAACTCAGTGAGCACCTGCAGGCTGCTTTTGGCAGCAAACTTGTTTCATAACACACACCAGAAGGATTATTCTGCCTGGGATGAATGTTACAGTGAAACTACAAATTTTGTGTAGCATGATGAAGATCTAAAATGTAGGTATCAATGTATAGTAATAAATTATGTAAAGCTGACAAAACAAAACTTGAGAAGTCATGCTGTTTGCAACAACATACAGGTAAGAGGTTTTTATTTCCTTTTGCACATTCTTGACTGCAGAGCTATTACAGATTTCCAGGACTCTGCTAATCTGTAGATAAAATCCTGTTTAGTTTATTCTAAAATTGTAAGAGCCACATGAGATGCAGCAGCTACCCCAAGAGGCATGCAAAGATTCAAATCGGAGGAGAATGGACCGTTTGTCCAATGTGAGCACTTCAACACCTCTCTCCATCTCAAACTGCTCCCAACTCTCTCCACCATCAGTTCATGTAAACGCTGAATGTCTCATCAGTCATGTCACACAGCTGGATGATCTTAAAGGTGGTGTGACAGGATTTTGGAACTATGCATAAAGTGGCACAACATATACTCAGCTTAGATTTTTTTGTACACAGATGCGTCGAAATAATTAATATATAAAAGTATTTTAAAAATAAAATAGTTCTCTGCAATGCATCGCAGTTTTCGGGTGGAGAAAGGAGGGGTCAAACGCCGACGCATTTTTATGACGCAATGGCTAGAACGCACCTTGTAAATAACAAATAGCAGTGAATATATAAACCGAGGAATTAAGCAATTTAAGTGAAGATTTGAGCGATTTGTCTTCAGTTTGGGAAGCCGAAGTTAGTTCGAGTGATGAACAAGAAACAGCTGGTTCTAATGTAGGTCTGCACCCGTATTTATTTGAGCCTTACCGTTCAGAAGCGAGGGGGGCTCCGAGGGGGACAGCTTTGTTTTGTCCATTCTTGACAAAGTTTTTCATCTTTTGGGAAAGTGAAAAGGCTCACTTGTTCACTGGCGATATTAGAACACCCAAATGCGACACAACGTACCGGCATTTTTCAAGTTATACAAAAAAAAAAGGCGATCTTGAACACAATGACACTGCGTGCTAATAGCAGCCGCAGGCTCAACTTCTAGTCCCTACGTCACAGACGTCGCATGCGTAAGTACCCGGATGTCCCGTGACGAAACACGGCGCCAATTTTAAAATCACTTTTGAAACAAATTTTCATTGATTTATCATTTTGCTTGTAAAAACAAACATAGTTGAATGATACAACATATAGCCTATACGTTGTGCCACTTTATGCATGGTTCCAAAATCATGTCACACCACTTTTAAATTCTCCACGTTTTCTATTGTGTGGACAGATTTGCCTTCTACATCTGTAAAATATTTTGAAGAGGACTGCACTTTTTGATTGTTCGAACATTTATTATTTTAAAACAAACTATCTTTCTGTCCCAGGAGAATGGATTAGCTGAAATCAAAAACTTTTCTTTCTTTCTCTTTACTTTCCAGTTGTAACTGCTGATGAGCACTTTACCCCTCTAAAAGCCTCTCTTTTCAAGCAGCAGCTCATTCATCTTCCTTCAAGCTGGAGGGAATTTCAAGCTTCAGCCATGGCAGGGCCTCTAGTTCCTCTGTCAGCTGGAAACCTCTCCTGCCTGTCAGGCCAGAGCTCTCAACTTGATCTGCCCACCTACCACCTCACTTTCTGCCCAAAGATAGAAACGAGGTTCAACGCAACTATTGGAAATCAAAACCTGAAGTGTCTCCTGAAACCTGGACAACAGAAGCTCTGCTGACGCATCTGGCAACTGTCTTTCCCACATCGGCCCGGCCGCTCGTGACAATCAGCAGTTTCTTGTCTGTCACTGCGCTGTCACAGGCAGCACACATTAGTCCCCAAATTGCTTTCTAGATTTCTGTTTTGAGAAGTTGTTTTGGCCTCATACTTGCTGAGGCAGCTGTGACATTCTTCCCCAAGAGCATCTCGACTGTGGCCTTCCTTCTGCTTGAAGGCTTGAAGTGCTCCATGGTTGCCACATAGGCTTGTTGAGTCCAATGGACAAACTAATGAGCCCCTGAAGGATCGAGGGTATGCCCGGTAGTCTTGTTAGGATGCCAAGATGGCAGCAGCATGCATGCAGGGGGAGGGGGGGTTGTTAGTGTAATAAAGAAAGTAAGAAAAGCCAGTGGGAAATCTAGCATAACTTCAATTTAATATAACATAGGAGAAGCTAGGCAGCCATGCTTAGAGGCTCAGTGAAGTCCTTAATTAGGCACTGCAGTGTCTAAAACCAAAAAGAATCCCAGCAACATCCTAACAAATGCCAGCATTTTTATTAAAAATAATTTATCCATCTTACTTTTACAAATTATTATGAAATAATCAGATGCTTGAACCACCTCAGCAGTTTCTCACAAATAATCAAAATGTCATTATTGCAAAAATTACATTGCGCAATATGGTAAATGGAGCTTATTTATATAGCGCTTTCCAGCCCCCTATGAGGGGCCCCAAAGCGCTTTACAATACCAACCATCCACCCATTCATACACACATTCATACACCAGTAGCGGCAGACTGCCATGCAAGGCGCCATCCAGTCCTACCGGGAGCAACTCGGGGTTAAGTGTCTTGCCCAGGGACACAACGACACATGGTGTGGGGAACCGGGATTCAAACCTCTAACCTTCCAATCGGGGGACGACTGCCATTACCATTACGCCACGGCCGCCCCTCATGAAGAAATCCAAAGACGTTGAAAATTATATACAAAAATACAAATCTGACCATCGGATGAACGCTTCAGTCTTCTTACAGTCCACGTTGTGAACATTGGGTTGATGTGGGTTTACTCCAACAAATCTAGTCCGTGCAATATTCTACAATTATATCATAATCACGTATTTTCCCAATGTTCTGAGCTCTGTGGGGATTATGAGGTCTACAGAAGCAGCTCAAATTAGCTGTTTGATCTTATTCTATCATGATCCATACTTCATGACCACAGATCACGAGGACCCACTGAACTGGAGAAACACTGGAATGACGAGGCCAGGTACAATCTACACAATGAGACAGAAATGTGTGTCAAAGAGCTGTATGTGGGCGTTTTTACTGTCAGAATGGCCGATCATCAATACCATAAGCAGCAAAGGAATTTTGTTTTTTATTCATTATGATTATCGGAACCCACACTTTAACAAACGTGGCATTATCAGAGTCAGAGAGTCAGAGTCAGAGTCAGAGAGAATTTATTGTCATTTGCACCGCATGTAGTACATGTGTTGAAAACGAGATTATGTACACAGGGTCCCAGTTACATCCAACAACAAATGCAAGAGAAAAACAATAATAACATCTAGGATTAACTAAGAGAGACATCAGCTAGTAATACACTAAGCCCTAATGTAGTAGAAAAACATCATTATAAACAGCAGCACGAACATGAGTCATTATGAGCAGATGGTCACAGATGAACGCAGCAACAAGAAACAGATCAGTATCAACATGATGTGACATTTTGCAGTGTTTATTCTTATTATTTATTTATTCATGAGTCTGACAGCCTCAGGGTAGAAGCTGTTCCTCAGTCTAGTGGTTCTACATTTGATGCTCCTCAACCTCCGTCCCGAGGGGAGTGGTGCAAAGAGTGAGTGTGCTGGGTGAGTGAGGTCTTTCATGATGCAGGTGGCTCTTTTTCTGCATCTGGAGGTGTAAATGTCTGTGATGGTGGGGAGACTGACTCCCACAGACTTCTGTGCAGCCTTCACCACTCTCTGTAGAGCTTTCCTCTCTGCAACTGTGCAGCCTCCATGCCACACGTTGATGCTGGAGCACAGGACGCTCTCCACTGCACACCTGTAGAACGAGGTGAGGACTGAGCTTCTCAGACCAGCTCGTCTCAGCCGTCTGAGGAAGTAGAGTCTTTGATGTCCTTTCTTGATCAGGCTGGTGGTGTTATTGCTCCAGCTGAGGTTATCATTCAAGTGTACACCCAGGTACTTGTAGCTGGAGACCACCTCCACCGCAGATCCACCTATATACAGTGGGGTGTGGGTGTGTTTGTTCCTTCTGAAGTCCACAATCATCTCCTTCGTCTTCTTCACATTCATGTGAAGGTTGTTCTCTTTGCACCAGCTCTCCAGATGTTCCACCTCCTGTCTGTAGCTGGATTCATCATTATCTGTGATGCATCCCACCACAGCTGTATCATCTGCAAACTTAACAATATGACAGCCTGGATGTGTGGCTGTACAATCATATGTGAGCAGAGTGAACAGAAGAGGGCTCAGCACACATCCTTGAGGAGAGCCAGTGCTGAGGGTGATGGTGGAGGAGAAGTTGTGGATCTTCACGGACTGTGGTCTGTTTGTTAAGAAGTCTAGTACCCAGTTACAGATGGAGGGGCTTAGGACAATTAGACATTCATACACAGACACACACACTCACTCAGACCCACCCTCATCCTCACTCACACAAAGACAAACAATAACGACACGTTCCATTCATAATCCTGATGCACCCTCTATACCCCCTAGGTCCAAGACATGTACCTGCTCCCTACATGGGGCAGCCCACACCCAAGCCCAGGAGGTAGGCCCATTCGTTCTGGGGTGGAGAGTAGCCGACATCCAAGATTCGGCCCAACCCCCGCCCTGCCGACAGGACAGGACACCTGAGCCCAAGCAGCCCCAGGGAGAGCGAAATGCCAGCACCGCCCACGGCGAACCCCCAGGCCCCCGAGCCCCCCCATAGTCCAGAACTAAAAAGGTTTAGTGTTGGTCCTCTGGGTCAGGTTTACGGTTAGGTTTATGAAAACGGTTACATAAGCTGAAAAAAATAAAAACACAACACTTCCGGGTTTACGGAAACACGCTGCCTACTCATAGCGATAATAACGCTGATAATGTTCTTTTAAACATGCTAGGAGGTAGATTGGACAGTTTCGCCACTATATATGGGGATGATAACAGTTGATAGCGTCCATTGTATGGACTGACAACATCCAAACCCGCTGCAAAACTCAAATTGCCACCTGATACACTTTAATGTGCATTTGCACATTTTATGAAAATCTGAAAATATTACAATAAAAATACATTACACCTAATATAAACATGATCAAGACAAAACTTATTGTTACTGTTACCAATTAGTAAACGTTTTAATCAAGTCAGCTTTTGTGTCTTTGTCTCATAAAAAGTAATCTTTTCATATGAAATTATTCAATTCAAAATGAAATCTGAGTACAGTACTCTAATCTCTATTCAAGCCTTAATCCTAATTTAATTAATTTAAATTTGGGTTTTGTTTTTCTGTCAGAGTGAAACATAATTTCATGCTTTATTACTTTTATTTTACATGTTTTAATGAGTGACATCACTGAGTGATATCTGCAGCAGTGCATCAGCAGACGTCATTTCCTGCATCTGTTGTTGAAGCAGATTTTAATGCTGTAACAATCTGCAACCACTGCAGTTTCTCACACTGAGGAACTTGTTTAAAGCTTCCTCAGAGATCTTTTGGTCCACCATTTTCTCAATTATGAAAGTGTCTTTGTTCCATTCTCCAGGCACAAATACATATTAGGAAAGAAAAGAAAAGAAATAATGAAAATGGAGAATTTCTGTTCTCATTCAATGAAATAGGAAGACAAGCATTGCAACCAAGTACTGTACTTTTCTATTGTAGGACCTTTTATACATCATGATGATTTACTAAACCTGAGCAGAGCTAAATGTTTAGCTTTCAAAAAGCTGCAAATTATAGTTCAGTTCGAGGCAGCTAGGTATCAGTCATGAAAACAAACCAGGCTGCTTTGCAGAATAATCTCAGGCATCCATGTTGCTGTCAGTTAAAGCTATTAAAAACTGCAAAACATTTTTCTGTTTAAAACATGAAACAATACATGAGAAATCATTGGTGTCCTTGCAGAGCTTCAGGGAATTAATTTTCCTGTCATCAGAAAATGCTTCATAATGGCTGGAAATAAATGGGCTGCTAGAATAACATTAATATCTTTGCATACTTTGTATCATTCAGTGCTGAGGGTGATTGGTATTGCTGAGGAAATCTGGAAAGGCAGAGAAGTATGTTAGAATGGTACGGGACATGTATGAAGACAGCAGGACAGTGGTGAGATGTGCTGTAGGAGTGACAGATAGCTTCAAGGTGGAGGTAGGAGTACATCAAGGATCTGCTCTGAGCCCTTTCTTGTTTACTCTGGTGATGAACTGACTAACAGATCAGGAATCCCCATGGACTATGATGTTTGCACATGATGTAATCTGTGGTGAGAAAAGGAAACAGGTGGAAGAGAACTTGGAGAGTTGAAGGTATGCACTTGAAAGAAGAGGAATGAAGGTCAACACAGAGTGCGTGTGTGAATGAGAGGGAGGCCAGTGGAACAGTGAGGCTACAAGGAGCAGAGGTCACAAAGATGCAGGACTTCAAGTACTTGGGGTCCACTGTCCAGGGAAATGGGGAATGTGGTAAAGAGGTGAAGAAGAGAGTCCAGGCAGGATGGAGTGGATGGAGAAAAGTTTCAGGAGTGATTTGTGACAAAAATGTGTCAGAAAAGACCAAATGAAAAGTTTACAAGACAGTGGTGAGACCAGCTATGTTGTATGGTCTGGAGACAGAGACATGGACAAAAAAGAGGAGAAAGGACTGAAAGTGGCAGAAATGTAGATGTTGAGGTTCTCTTTCCAAGTGACAAGTATGGATAAGTTTTGTAATGAGATCATCAGAGGTTCTGTTGTGGGAAAAAAAATCCCACACTCATGTAGCTCATCAGATTTTTTACAAAGCTTTGGAGAGCAGTCCAGCATTAACAAAAAAACTAATGCTTTTACAAGATCACTCTCTTATCAATGCCCTCATCCATCTGAAACACTGACCTGCTCTAACTTCCTGAACTGGACAAGTTAGTTTTATAGAATAACCTCCAGTGCTAGCTCTCAGCCCCTCCCCTCCATCTGATCTTCATCAAAGTCTGCTGCAGACAGGAAGGATTGAATCTGAGTCAAGGACTCTTCTTTGAGGCCACATCACTGTATCACACAATTGTATCAAATCCATGTTATACCATTCAAACCCTGAGGATATAAAAAAAAACTAGTTCTTTCTGTTCCTCACTGACTGGTCACAGTAAATGATTACATGGGGCAGTTAATATTACTCACATCACAGTACATCAGCAGAAGAGTTAATTGAGCCTGATGAGTGCAAATAATACACATTACCTTGACAGTACAACACCAGTTGAAGAGCTGGGAGATAAAGTTAGAAAGACCAGCCTGAGATGGTTTGGACATGTCCAGAGGAAGGACAGTGGGTCTATTGGTAGAAGGATGTTAGAAACGTAGCTGCCAGGAAAAAGAAAAAGAGGAGATATATGGATGCAGTTAGAGAGGACATGGATAGTTGGAGTGAGGACAGAGGATGCAGAGGACAGAGTGAGGTGGAGGAGGATGACTCGCTGTGGCGACCCCTGAAAAAGGAAAAGCCGAAAGAAGAAAAATAAGTGCTGAACATGATTTCCAGATCGTTATTACTTGTTAGGATTTACTGAGCTTCATGAACCATGTTCATTTTATCTGTGTAGCTTCTTTAATGTAAAAAAAAAAAAAAAATTGTGCCATGTGTTTACTGCGTGCTTTTATTCAATTTTTGTGTTTGTCTTTGTTAGAAGTTGGGAAATATTGCAGCTGATTTCTGTAGTTGTGATGCTAATATTTTAATTTTCTCTTTTATCATGCTCACAGTGTGACCTCACTAATTTACAATAATGCATAAAAGTTGCTGAATGGCTTAGTCTGAAAATCGACACTTTAATCTTACATGCGTCCATGTCTTGTATGCATTATATAAAATGTTCTGCACTGTGCCTACCAATGTGAATGCAATCTATATGACAACCCCCCCACACACACACACACACACACACACACACCAACGTACAAATCACCTTCTGCTTTACTGCAGTATGGAGCTCCCACACACCGATGACTCACCAAAGCCTCTGTAACGACAGACTGATTGCAAATTTCCCAAGGACACTATGATTTTTAAATAGTGTATGTATGTCATTACTAAGAGATTAGTTTAGTAATGTTTTGCTCCAAATACTATTTTTTGTCTATTTTATTCTTGTTTAGAAATGTTCTAGGTAGGCTAAAGGATCAACCCAGTCCCCTTTTCTACAGTATTCTGTTACACCTCCTGTTTACTCTACCCTGGTGGGGTCTGAAGGCTTCAGCAGTGCATCACGCACTGTGATTTGTCAAATCGGATGAGTTATGAGACATGGGCTGTTATTTGTGTAGTGGCCTTGCTAGTGGCAATTACTGTACACTATTTGTTGGTACAGTATAAGCAGATGCCGCCTTGTGAATGAAAAGGCTCACTGTTGTATGGAGATGAAAGCAACAGAATAAAGACTAAAGATCTGGATTCAGCAGAAGAGAACGCTATTAATTAACTAAGTTTTGCCTTTGAGCCTTGAGTGAGACCGTTCTCTTTGATCAGTTCACACGCTGTAGTGTGGTATCTGTGCTTTTCTGTGATTTTATTTTTGTCCTTTTTGTTCTGTTGTGTTTTCCTGTTCAGTTTAGATATTTTGTGCTTTGTATTCCAGTGTTAGGGTTTTATTATGAGAATTACGGTTTCAGATTAGTTTTGTTTCCCATTGTTTCTTCTTCTAATTATTCCCAGTAAGCCTATTGGTGTTTTTCCAATCAGCCTGATACCTTCACCTGTCTCCAATCAGCATACAGTCCAGGTGTTCCCGCTTTATTTCTCACTCAGGTTGTTATTTAAAAGGTCCCTTGTCACCGCCTCACCAGCGGCTCATTGCAGTGGTTTCCTAATACAGGAGCCAAGATGGTGTAGTGGCAGGGCTTTCGACTTGGGACCCGAAGGACGCGGGTTCGCGCCCCGGCCACTACACACCTTGGGGTGTCTATGAGTGCACACCTAATTCTCCAGCTCCCCGGGTGCTTTCTGGCTGCTCACTGCACCACCTGGTGGTGGTTGGGTTAAATGCAGAGACAAATTTCATCTGTGTATGGGAACATACACAGATGACAGACAAAGACATTATTATTATTATTATTATACTCTATGTCTCGGCCATCCTCGTGCCTTCTTGTGTTGTTTCTCTTCTGAAGTTTGCAAGTTGTTGCTGCCACGTCGGATTTTTGTTTTTGTTTGTTAAAATAATTATGTTTAATTTCATTTTGAGCTCTTTGTGTTTACCTGAATCTTGGGTCGAACTCCCCACACTGACCATGACTGAATGAGCCGCTCCTATCAAGAGCCAAAAGGCTGTCTGTTCCTTGTGGAGCGTGCCCCTGAGGACTACCAGTGGCTCTGCAAGGTAACAAGGGCGTAGTTAGACATGGTGGCCACTTTCATCGATTTGTGGGTGAGGATGATGGCCCCAATTACCTTTTGGGTGAATTTACCCACTATGCAGGAGTAATTAATTCCCTAGGGATGTTAGGGTTGGGGCTGTTTGAGAAGGCATGGAGAGAGAGACACATGAATTACGCTCAGTATACTAT
>JBBPBX010022137.1:0-25560 GCA_038048925.1 Garcialebias charrua
GCTCGGGGCTTCCGACCATCGCTCCCTGTTATTGGTCCCTAGACAGCTACCCCCACTCAGACGTTCCAAGCCGGAACAAAGAGAGATCACATTGTGGCGCCAAGATAGTACCCCCATGCTGAGAGACTGCTTTGAAAACACAAACTGGTCTGTCTTCAAAGAGGCAGCTACGAATGGAAGTTCAGTTGACCTGGAACTTTATGCTTCCTCAGTCCTGGGTTACATCAGTACATGTGCTGAAAATGTATCCATAAGAAAGTATGTTAAATTTTACCCCAATCAAAAACCCTGGCTAAATAAGGATGTCCGCACCCTGCTGGCAGCCAGGGACACTGCATTCAAGTCTAGAGATACTGAGGAGTTGAGAAAGTGCAGGAGAGAACTGGATGATGGCATAAAGAAGGCCAAAGCCGCGTATGCACAGAGGATCGAGGGTCAGTTCATCTCACATGATCCACGGAGCATGTGGCAGGGCATCAAATGCTTAACAGACTACAAGGGCAAAAGCAAACAATGCCCCAGGGACCCATCCCTGCCTGATGCCCTCAATAAGTTTTATGCACGTTTTGAAGATCCAAACAGACCAGCTAGCACCAGACTCACCTCATCACCAGACGAGGAGCACCTCAAAGTGACCGCAGCAGAAGTGAGAGGTAGTCTCAGAAGGATCAACCCTCATAAAGCTACGGGTCCAGACAACATCCCAGGGAAAGTTCTGAAGGAATGTGCGGACCAGCTCTGTGAGGTGCTGGCTGACGTCTTCAACACCTCACTTTCACTGGAGTCAGTTCCCACCTGCCTGAAGACTGCCACCATCATCCCAGTCCCAAAAAGCTCCACAGTGACTGGTCTGAATGACTATAGACCGGTGGCTCTCACCCCGATAGTCGCTAAATGTTTTGAGAAACTGGTCATGTCCCACATAAAGACAACCGTCAACATCAGCGAGGACCCTCATCAATATGCATACCGCGAGAACCGATCAACAGAGGACGCCATCTCCTCTGTGGTCCACACTGCTCTCACCCACCTGGATCAGAAGGACTCATACGTGCGTCTGCTCTTTGTGGACTTCACATCTGCCTTCAACACCATGATCCCCCAAACTCTGATAGACAAACTATCCACACTTGGACTAAGCCCCTCCATCTGTAACTGGGTACTAGACTTCTTAACAAACAGACCACAGTCCGTGAAGATCCACAACTTCTCCTCCTCCACCATCACCCTCAGCACTGGCTCTCCTCAAGGATGTGTGCTGAGCCCTCTTCTGTTCACTCTGCTCACATATGATTGTACAGCCACACATCCAGGCTGTCATATTGTTAAGTTTGCAGATGATACAGCTGTGGTGGGATGCATCACAGATAATGATGAATCCAGCTACAGACAGGAGGTGGAACATCTGGAGAGCTGGTGCAAAGAGAACAACCTTCACATGAATGTGAAGAAGACGAAGGAGATGATTGTGGACTTCAGAAGGAACAAACACACCCACACCCCACTGTATATAGGTGGATCTGCGGTGGAGGTGGTCTCCAGCTACAAGTACCTGGGTGTACACTTGAATGATAACCTCAGCTGGAGCAATAACACCACCAGCCTGATCAAGAAAGGACATCAAAGACTCTACTTCCTCAGACGGCTGAGACGAGCCGGTCTGAGAAGCTCAGTCCTCACCTCGTTCTACAGGTGTGCAGTGGAGAGCGTCCTGTGCTCCAGCATCAACGTGTGGCATGGAGGCTGCACAGTTGCAGAGAGGAAAGCTCTACAGAGAGTGGTGAAAGCTGCACAGAAGTCTGTGGGAGTCAGTCTCCCCACCATCACAGACATTTACACCTCCAGATGCAGAAAAAGAGCCACCTGCATCATGAAAGACCTCACTCACCCAGCACACTCACTCTTTGCACCACTCCCCTCGGGACGGAGGTTGAGGAGCATCAAATGTAGAACCACTAGACTGAGGAACAGCTTCTACCCTGAGGCTGTCAGACTCATGAATAAATAAATAATAAGAATAAACACTGCAAAATGTCACATCATGTTGATACTGATCTGTTTCTTGTTGCTGCGTTCATCTGTGACCATCTGCTCATAATGACTCATGTTCGTGCTGCTGTTTATAATGATGTTTTTCTACTACATTAGGGCTTAGTGTATTACTAGCTGATGTCTCTCTTAGTTAATCCTAGATGTTATTATTGTTTTTCTCTTGCATTTGTTGTTGGATGTAACTGGGACCCTGTGTACATAATCTCGTTTTCAACACATGTACTACATGCGGTGCAAATGACAATAAATTCTCTCTGACTCTGACTCTGACTCTGATATATATATATGTATATATATATATATATATATATATATATATATGTATATATATATATATGTATATATATGTATATATATATATGTATATATATATATATATATATATGTATATATATATATGTATATATATATATATACAGGTAGTCCCCGATTTACGAGCGCTCTGATCTACGAGGTTCCAGACTTACGAGCTGGCGAATTATTGGAAAAAACGCAAAAAATACTGAGTTTTCCTGTGTTTTTTCACCACAGTTCGTTAGCTAAACATGTGGACACACGTTTCCGATCATTTTTATGCACTCATAAGCAGTTTTTCGATGAAAAACGAGTGTTTGTAGTCGCGCTAGCAAAACCGTTCCAATTTACGAGCGAATTTCCGGACTTACGAGAAGCGTGGCGGCCGTTCCAAATTACGAGATTTCCGGTTTACGAGCGCCTCGTTGTAACGGATCTCGCTCGTAAATCGGGGACTACCTGTATATAGTCCCAATCAAACCAAAAGTCCTGTTCAAATAAACATGGGAATGGCATTAATTTAATGTTAAAGGGGACCTCAGATGTATTTTTTAAATTTTTATGGTATTTCTGTGGGATATCCAGACCCTATTCCTTCAATTTAATGCACAAAATAATTATTAGATAATCAATTATACCCTTTTTAATTCTGCCATTTTTAACTTTCGTTTTGAACGACCGGTTTCTGATAGAAGTTCTGAAGTCCACGCCCTTCAACGATCTGTTTACGCCCTCTGTAACAGCCAGTATCTGTAATGTGTTGTTGTTTTAAAATTAGCTCTTTTTTTATTACTCATTTGACTTACTGTTAGTGCTAGCTTAAGATAACTTACCGAAACCCGTCTGAGCGCGCCGCCATGAGCTGCTCCTTTTAGCATGAGACCTGCCGAATCCGAAGCTAATGTTAGCTTGTTCCTCTTCCGGTGTTCGCCAGCTCCGCTCGTTGCACGCGGAGATTTTGGGAGTTATCGCTGTTCCAGTCAAGACAACACAAAGTTCACCAAGTGTCTCCCGTAAATTAATCCGTAAGGAGAAGGTCCTCGCTGCTGCGAGGCTGCTGCAAGGCTGCAACGAGGCTGTACAATTGAAGCTCCGCTCCATCCGCCAGAAGCAGTGTCCCGTTGCCGCCGGTCCCTATGCCGGGAGTCCGCTCGTTTAATTTTTGCCGGCTGCGCGTTGGGAGCGATCGCAAATACACTAAAAATTGAACTAAAACATAAAAATAACAATTATACTTTATTTATAAAGCCATTTAAAAAACCACAGCTGCAACAAAGTGCTGTACACATGAAATTAAGAACATATAAACAAAAGATGAGATGAAATCATGAAAAACAACAGTCATGTGTTTAATACAGAAGTGGGTTGAGCCTAACCAGGGGTTGCTAGGTGAGGGGCTGGACTCAGGTTTGAGGTGATTGGCTACGGCTTGTGACGTCAATAACTGCAGGAAGTGTGAATCCAGGTGTATTTATCAAAAATAAATAAATCTACTTAGAGTAAATAAACCACTGGGTGCATTTTTTTGGCACAAGGACTGTTTTTTTATGAAGTAAATACCCAAAGTTGAGTAAAAAAAACATTAAAAAGTGAATTTTGCATCTGTGGTCCCCTTTAATTAATTCTTAAACTGCATAATGGGAGGAAAAAAGAGAAGTTATGGGAACACCAAAGTTAAGATTTGTTTTCTGCAAGACACATGAGGATCTGCACCCAAAGTCATGTTTTCTGTAAAATATCTTGTCCTTCCTTTTAAAATGTTTATGTTGTTGGTTTATTTTGTTCAGTGGTTGGTGTGACATGACATCCGTACATCTACTGACATTTGCACCACGACAGTCGTTGATTTAAGAATATCAAGAAAGTTAAATTTACAGTAATGAAACACTTAATAAAAAGTGCAACACAAAACCCAAAACACAACTAAAGTGGCTAAGAACTGCTGAGCAGCTTTTTGATGCATGACAGGGTTAATATTTGTAATAAAGTACATTTTATTTCATAACTAAAATCTTATAGCCAGAGGAGAAAAAAAAACCTAATTATGTGCTGATTTTAATAACAGCTCTTAGACTGAAGACGATGACTCAGATATCACCCTCCATTTTACAGCTTTTACAGTCTGTTGGAAACAATGTGATATATTTTATTCTGACCCGTCACAAGATGAAATGGCTAAATATAATGCGCCGTGTTACAATGATTTTAATAAGACGGCTTTCTTTAATATTTTCTTTTCAAAAAGGCTCTGAAGCTTTGTGCAGCTCCCCTTACTAATGGTCATAAGTCATACGTCTAATTAGGCAGTCAAATATAGCAAACGAGTTTGTAAAGAACTATCAAAGTTCATTACCTTTGGGGCGTATTGTTGGTTAATGTAAGATAGACTCTACACATAATTCTATTTTAATTAAAGAGTATGTTTAAAGGAAGCAGGGTTTTAAAAGATCTGTGTTATTAGCATTCCCTCGGGTGGGTTTCAGAGTGTTTAAGTTAAAGCTTCCGGCTTTTAGACTTTAAAGTTTACAGCGCTCCATTACACCAAAAATACTGGCTGCATTAATCAGTCCAGTTTTTCATCCTTAAGCTCAGCGTCTTAAAATATGAATCCTTTGAAGCTCTGATTTTATGTGTGCCCTTGCAGTTTGTGCACAGATATGGACCCCTTTTTCATCCTGGAGTGGCCCCTACAAAATAAAATAAATCAAATAGATGGAGGAGCATGCGTTTCTAGACTTTACTCCTTTTTTTTTTTTAAAGATACATATTAAATTATCTAAATATAAACAGAACAAACAAATGTATTGCATATAAAATGTGTAGACGGAGAATCATGCGTGGTATTTTTTTGCTACCAGTGTTTGTATCCTTGGAAAAAAACAAAAGAGATGCATGAATTCAAATGTCGTATAGTCACAGGATTTTATTTTTTCTGAAACTCTCATGGCTTCAAAAAGTGCTTTAAATGCAAATTATTTTCCATTTAGGACATATAATGTGCAACTGGTGAGCTACCCTAGGTGTCACCAACCTTTTTGAAACTGAGAGCTACTTCGTGGGTACGGAGTCATACAAAGGGCACCAGTTTGATAAACTCTTTGGAAATAACAAAGCGTAAATTGAAAAAAATGTATAGTAAACATATTTTTAAGATAGACATTTTAAAATATATATAAATACAAAAAAAAACTGAATACAATGACATTTTAAATGCAGCTTAGTAGTGAGTTGTGCTATTTTTAGAACAGGTTTGCGGGCACCTCAAATGGTCCTTGGGGGCACCCGGGTGCCCGCGGGCACCGTGTTGGTGACCTCTGAAAGCTTACCATGCTTCTTTTACATGGTGTCACAAAACTGAACCACATGTTGTATTAAAGAATTTCCTATTTTGTAACGACTTTATAACCTTATGGTTCTGCAATTTAGCTTCTTGGTCAGAAGCGTCATTTCCTGCCTTTCATCTTTTGCAAATAGTCTACTGTACATTTACAGTAAAGTCTTGTAGTTGGGCATCAAAAATAGCAAAAAATCAAAAAATAAATTTAAATTTAAATTGATAACCGTATTTCAGTGGCGACCCGTGGAATGTCCAACTGTATTTTACCAAGCACTTAGCCTATCCTAACACAGTACCCTACATAATTATAAATAAATAAAAACACATTCATTTGGAGCCATAATGAAGTGAAAAAAGACTTAATAACCTACTGGGAAGCTGGTGGAGCCTTCCTCCATCTGTTAGCATGTTGGCTCGTTGCTCCTCCGCTGTTTCTGCCGTCAAACCGGAAGTAAAACCGGAACTCGGCTTTTCAAAATAACATTTTCAAAATATTTTTTCTTTTATAACTTTTAATGGGAGATGCATCGTGACCGCGAAACGTCGTAACTCGAGACCATCGTAACCCGAGGACTACCTGTATTTGAAACCAGCAAGCAGTCTGGCTGCATTTTATTTTGAAAATCATGACTTATTACTATGCATATTACATTCCCTCGGCTCATTTTGAACCACAAGATCTCCCTTGTAGCTCTTAACAATTTACAAAACCTAAACTGAGAAGGGTTCGAGACTCGTTTAGGACAACCCTGCAACTATAACTAAAATAAAAATGTAAGTGACAACACTGCAAGAAAAATGAGAACCCCCACAAACGTTGCAAAACATTTTGGAGACTGTTGGTGCTCAGCAACTCGCCACCAACAGTCACAGCTCAATGAAATCCTGGCTTTAGGTCAAGGCACCAAGAAGAAAAAAAAACTGCATGTTTTGCACTCATGTGATCATGTGTAAATAACATCCACACCTAAACATTTAAATGACACAAATGAACATTTATCTATGTATAAAATCACATTAAAGTCATAGGCTAAACAATTTTGCAGTGTGATAATACTACACAAAATTTCCACAAGTCATCCTAGGAGGATGCTTTGTGGAAAACAGCTTTGCTATAGGACTGGACCAGACTTAGCTTTTTTAATTTTTTCTACCTGGATTATTGAGCATGCATCAGGGTAGCTTTGCTATATGTTTTTAAAGAGATTTCTCTCAAACCAACTCTTTTGAAGATGCTGCAGTGGGAATTGCCATCTTCAGTATCTCTTCCGAGAATCATCAAAGCCGCGCTGCTTTTAATATAACAACTAAACTGCTGATAAAATGGTGTCTAGACCACAGTGGTGAAGTAAATGAGAGCCATGCCTGCAGCTCTGCCAACAGGCCTATAACTACAATTACAAATATAATCGATTATTGGGAAATACACACAGCACGCACAAAGCAATGACTCATGTTTTTAAATTCATGGTTTATTGTTTATGGCTTAAAGTAGCTGAAGCCTAGCTAAAACCATTAAAAGGTTGTATAAGAGCAAGAAGTGGCTGAAGACCAGCTAAAAGCAGTAAAAGGCTAAGAGCTCAAAGTAGCTGAAGGCTTGCTAAAAGCATTAAAGGGCTATGAGCCTAAAGTAGCTGAAGGCTAGTTAAAAGCATTAAAAGGCTACGGTATATAAGAGCTTAATAAAGTAGCTGAAGGCTTGCTAAAAGCATTAAAAGGCTATAAGAGCTACTTTAGAGCCTAAAGTAGATGAAGGCTAGCTAAAAGCATTAAAAGGCTATATAAAAGCTTAAAGTAGCTGAATTCTAGCTAAAAACATTAAAAGGCTATATAAGAGCCTAAAGTAGCTGATGGCTAGCTAAAAGCTCAAAAGCATTAAAAGACGATATAAGAGCCTAATGTAGCTGATGACTAGCTAAAAGCATTAAAAGGTTATATTAGAGTTTAAAGTAGCTGATGGCTAGCTAAAAGCTAAAAGCAATAAAAGATGATAAAAGAGCCTAAAGTAGCTGAAGGCTAGCTAAATGCATTACAAGGCTATATTAAATGCTGATAAAACCAAAGGGATGCTTATTTCAAACAGGAAGTTGGTCCCAGCAGTTCTTCCTCTGATTTTATCCTCAAATGGTGTCCCTATTGAGTTTGTTGAGTATTGGGTATCCTGGTCGATTCACATCTCTTAAACTCCATGTGGAAAACATACTAAAGAAACTAAAGTTAAACTGGGTTTCTTTTTCAGAAACAGATCACGTCTGACACTGAATGCTAGGAAACGCCTTGTATCTGTGACTTTCCTTCCCTCCATTGATTACGGTGACATTCTCTACATGAACGCTCCTACAAGCACCCTGCAGATGTTGGATGTTGTCTATCAGAGTCAGAGTCAGAGAGTCTTTATTGTCATTTGCACCGCATGTAGTACATGTGATGAAATGAGATTATGTACACAGGGTCCCAGTTACATCCAACAACAAAATGTAAGAGAAAAACAGTAATAACATCTAGGATATGAACTAAGAAAAACATCCAACTAGAAATACACTAAGCCCTAGAGTAATAGAAAAACGTCATTACAAACAGCAGCACGAACATGAGTCTTTATGAGCAGATGGTCACAGATGAACACAGCAACAAGAAAACAGATCAGCATCAGCATGATGTGATATTTCACAGTGATTATTCTTATTATTTATTTATTCATGAGTCTAACAGCCTCAGGGTAGAAGCTGTTCCTCAGTCTAGTGGTTCTACATTTGATGCTCCTCAACCTCCGTCCTGAGGGGAGTGGGGCAAAGAGTGTGTGTGCTGGGTGAGTGGGGTCTTTCATGATGCAGGTGGCTCTTTTCCTGCATCTCGAAGTGTAAATGTCTGTGATGGTGGGGAGACTGACTCCAACAGACTTCTGTGCAGCCTTCACCACTCTCTGCAAAGCTTTTCTTTCTGCAGCTGTGCAGCCTCCATGCCACACGTTGATGCTGGAGCACAGGATGCTCTCCACTGCACACCTGTAGAAGGAGGTGAGGACTGGGCTACTCAGACCAGCTCGTCTCAGCCGTCTGAGGAAGTAGAGTCTCTGATGACCTTTCTTGATCAGGCTGGTGGTGTTGTTGCTCCAGCTGAGGTTATCATTCAAGTGTACACCCAAGTATTTGTAGCTGGAGACCACTTCCACCGCAGATCCACTTATGTTCAGTGGGGTGTGGGTGTGTTTGTTCCTTCTGAAGTCCACAATCATCTCCTTTGTCTTCTTCACATTCATGTGAAGGTTATTCTCTTTGCACCAGCTCTCCAGGTGTTCCACCTCCTGTCTGTAGCTGGACTCATCATTGTTTGTGATGCATCCCACCACCGCTGTATCATCTGCAAACTTAACAATATGACAGCCTGGATGTGTGGCTGTACAATCATATGTGAGCAGAGTGAACAGAAGGGGGCTCAACACACATCCTTGAGGAGAGCCAGTGCTGAGGGCAATGGTGGAGGAGGAGAAGTTGTGGATCCTCACTGACTGTGGTCTGTTTGTTAAAAAGTCTAGTACCCAGTTACAAACGGAGGGGCTTAGTCCAAGTGTGGATAGTTTGTCCATCAGAGTTTGGGGGATCATGGTGTTGAAGGCAGATGTGAAGTCCACAAAGAGCATACGGACGTAGGAGTCTTTCTGATCCAGGTGGGTGAGAGCAGTGTGGACCACGGAAGAGATGGCGTCCTCTGTTGATCGGTTCTCACGGTAAGCATACTGATGAGGGTCCTCGTTGATGTTGACGGTTGTTTTGATGTGGGTCATGACCAGTTTTTCGAAGCATTTTGCAACTATCGGGGTGAGAGCCACCGGCCGATAGTCATTCAGACCAGTCACTGTGGAGCTTTTTGGGACTGGGATGATGGTGGTGGTCTTCAGGCAAGTAATGACATCTATCATGGTGCACTAAGATTCATAACTGGCTGTCGTACCCACCACTGCACCCTGTATTCACTGGTTAACTGGACATCATTAACCTCGTGCAGACTCTTCCACTGGTACATGTTCATCTTTAATCACTTCTTGGTCTGCTGCCTTCATACATCTCCTACATGTCTCTGTGTGAGTGCAGCTACAGTGTGCGCTCTCAGGACATGATTATCTGCAGTGTTCCGTCAGTGAGGACTGAACTTGGCAAAAGGGCCTTCTCCTACTCCGGTCCTGTTTCCTGGAATATCTTACAAAAAGATCTGAAGCTCTCGACCTTGACCTCTCTAAATGGCTTTAAGAATCTGTTGGAATCCTGGCAGAAACCAATGCAGACATGTTCCTGTTTTTGATTTTCTACATTTCCCTTATAATCTGTCTGTTTTGCTACTTTGACATCTTTGTTTTAACTTGTTGAAAAAAAATCTGTACACCTCTCTTATGTTTGTTTATTGTTGATTGTTCATGGAAAATCTACTGTTGCTGTTGTCATCATTCTTTGTTTGTAGCCAGGTCTCTCTTGTAAATGAGTCCTCGAGGCTCAGTGGGATTAACCTGCCGAAATAAAGGTTGAATGAATGAATGAATATTAAAGCTTAAATTAGCTGAAGGCTAGCTAAAAGCTAAAAGCATTAAAAGGTTATATTAGAGCTTAAAGTAGCTGAAGTTTAACTAAAAGCTAGCCTGGTTAAAACCAGACCCTTGTCCTTCACTTCGCTTTGAACTAGGGTCTGGACTTTCTCCATTGAGAACCGATTCTTGCTGGAGGCGTGGCCTCTGCTGATGGCTGCTCCCCCGTGGTCTTCTGAACTTGACTTCAGCTCCGCCTCCTGCTGAATTTTCTCTCGCTGCCGTTGCATATTCTGTGTTTATATGTTAATAAAACGTTCTAATAAAATAAAATAAAACCATGGATTGCTGGTCCAACACACCAGAAGACCAGGAAATCTGATGGGACTCGGGCAGCAACGTAAAACCCGAGTTTAATTCTCTCGTGACAACCTCAGTCATTTTCTTGTTCATTTCACTCAGCGGAGAGGAGGAGGAGGAGGGGCGAGCGAGCGATCACTTGACTTTTGGCAAAAAAACAAAAGAAAACTCCAGATAAGGGATTAAAGCTGCACTATGTAACTTTGTAGTGCAGTCTGTAACTTTTCTAACAATATATTTTTAACATATTTCTTCACTCTGTCACTATCTACTGACAGACTGATGTTAGACAAAGTAATCTCTGAAAAAAACTATAGTCCCCTTGCTTCTCTATCAGCATTTATAAAAACACTAAAAACACAGAGTGACCCGCCGTTAACCAGCCAATAAAAACAGAGTTTGTAACCAGCCAATAAAAACAGAGCTTGAATTTGAATCAGCCAATAAAAACAGAGCTTGAATTTGAATTTCAGCAGGGCCAGGGGGAGCAGAGCCATATATGGCTCTGAGGGGGAGGGATCAGAATGCTTTGCCTGTTGAAAATATTTCTAAGTTCTGCGCTCTACAGAAAGTTACACATAGCACCTTTAAGAAGGGGAAATTAATACATTTGTGTCACATATAAAACAGTCCTGCATCGCTTTGCATCGCTTTGAATGAGAACATGCGAATGCTCGCTGGCTGCGCTGGGACAGGTGGGGGCGTGGGTTAGGGGACAAAAACTCCGCCTTTTGTTCTCTGATTGGTCCGGTCAAAAATCGGCCGGAGAAATCGTTGTCTATGGGAGAAGTCCCAGACTGTGCAGTGAAGGGAACTGAGAATTGAGCGGAGCTGTGCAGGAAGGCGAGGGCCAGGCTAGCTAAAAGCTAAAACACATGAACTTTTCTTGCATTGCGGGGCCTTTAACTGTATCTTCCGGTTGTCGTCACGGCTGCAGTTTGGAGTTTGTATCAAGTAAAAACGCTCAGAGGGACGTGGTGGGAACAAAGGGATGTTTGCGAGTTGTAACTGTAATCTACGGTTTATTTACAGTTTTTACACCTGGCAGCTCTTGCATCTCATTTGAGACTCGTTTAAACTCAGTCTTTAACTGTAGGACCACTCGACGGCTGCTGATGTAACATTCCTATCAATCTGCTCTGCGATCAATCAAAGCTGAGAGCTTCTCCGGGTCGGTGGGGACTCTAATATCTGGGGCACATGTGGATTTATGACTGCATGCCTCTGCTTTTGGCTCTCTTTTGTCTATTTTTAACAGTTTCCCCTCCCTTGTTTGTTCAGCACAGCTGCACCCCACTGTTCATTCTGAAATGCATCATGTACCATGTTCCTGTTTTTAGAAGAGCCCCTCCTTTTTCTTCTTTCCGTCCTCTCCTGTTTTCAGGTTTGGACCAGGAACTCCTTGCTCTCTGCGCTCTCGTTGATTCATACCTCCTCCTGTTGAGCTCATCTACAGTCCACCTGCACACGCTTCCAGTCTCTCGTCAGAGCTGCCTGGAATTATTTACTGCTTAATGGCCTACAGCAGCTCACACCAGCCCAATGGTGCTTTGCTTTATTTATTGATTTCCATTCCTTTGGTCTTTGTGTGTGTGTGTGTATGTGTGTGTGTAGGACAAGGACACATTACAAAGATAAAAAGGAAGACGCCCTGCACATGTCAGAGCTGGTGAAATGACCTGCAGACTTGGAGATTAATTGATTTAATGTTTCAAGGCTAATGGGTGATTCGACTGCTGCTTGTGCTTCCATCTGTTGACATGACAGAAGCGTGTGACCATATGTGCGAGGGCGTGTGTGCGTCAGCACACACCATAATGACAAACACCAGCTCCTGCAGGCGGAGGAGATTAAAGATCTTTGAACTGTGAGTTAACACGTTTTCTGCTCTTTTTCTGGGTTTTTAGCTAAAACATTATATTCAGTAGAGAAAACCAAGCGTCAGACTCTGCAGCTTGATTCTGGTCAACGAACACAGTCAACCGTATAATGCAGGTGCATATCAAAACATTAAAATATTGTGACACTTTTGTTTGTCAGTCATTTCAGAAAGTGAAAATCGTATATGACTTAGAATCATTGCATATACAGTAGTAGAGTGAAATAATTCAAGCCTTAATTTCTTGTAATTTTCATGATAATAGCTCACAAATAACGATGCACCTGTACATAAATTAGTGAAGTCGATGCTGTATTGTGTTGCTTTTATATTCTTTGTAGGGGTGCAGGAAAAAAAAAATCGATTTTCAAATAATCTAGATTCTTAGTCCTGGCGATTCAGAATCGATTCTAAAAGCCCCAAAATCGATATATTTTTTTTACATTAAAACCCAAAAGATAAAGAAAATAAAACCATATATCATAGTATATGAAAGAATACATAAAAGGAAAGGTGGCAGAAAGAAGAAGAAATCTTATTTTATCTGCCCCTTTTTTTCAAAAACAAAACAAGTTCAAACAATCAATTCAAACAATGATCTTCTATAAGTAACAGAGCAAAAAGCTATAACCTAATACTGGTTATTTAAGTTACAGAATTTAATGCATTCCTGTATTATTTGTTCCTATTTTTGGTATGAATATCAAACGATGCAAAAAATTGATACAATAAGGAACCTAAAATTATATTTTTCAATAAATGTTCTATTTGTTTACATTGTTGTCTAATGTTTTCAGTTTAAAATTATTGTTTTAAATAAATGTTCCATTTGTTTACATTGTTGTTTATTCTTTTCAGCTTGTCAGTTACAAAACTGAAACTAAATTTATGACCATTTTAATAGAAAAATGGTTTCTGAATCAAAAATTGTTTCTGGATCGAAAAATCGATTTTGAATCGAATCGTGACACCAAAAATCAGAATTTAATTGATTCTCCAGACACTGAGAGATTCGCACCCCTAATTCTTTGTAATACCATTTTTTCCCCCTCATTCTTCTTTCGGCTGCTCCCTTCTTCAGGGGTCGCGAACTAGCTCGCATGTAGACTTTGCGATTGTTTTTACACTGAATGCCCCGTCCTGACACAGCCACAGACCACCGTGCTACCACAGCCCTCTGTGTGGAGCAGAGAGCTGCCGACTGGGGCGCCCAGGGGAGCAGAAGGTGGATGTTAAGGGCCTTGTTCAAGAGCCCAGAGTGGGGCAAATGAGGGTGGAGGTAAGTGTGGGTGCTTCACCATTCTCACCTACATTTTGATGTTGCTGGTCCGCAGAGGTGGAAGTAATGAATTACAAATACTCATGTTACTGTGATTAAGCAGATTTATTTGGGTACTTGTACTTTCAAGAGTATTTATTTCAAGTGTGTAATTTTACGCGTACTTAAGTACAATTTAGACCAGGGTCTGCAACCTTTGCGATAAAAAGAGCCATTTTTGCCACTTTTCTTACTAATTATGATGTCCAGACTCCATTAAACCTTCTACAACTGTGCACTGTCAACTGGTGGCCCATGGGCCACTACAAGTTTGTTGAAGATGGCTTTTCTGGCCAGTGGGGGTGATTTTATAAAACAAAAATGTCCAACTATTATTAACATTTATTTATGTTTTTACAATTTAATACAAATTAAAAGACCAGATTCATGTAAAGAAATAAAACATATATAATTTTTATTTTATTTTAAATTAAAACACTGAACTCTGCAGGCCGATGCAAGTTCTCTTAATTGTTGAATAATTAAGTTTCCTACTTAGAGCAGAACGTTAAAGACAGTATAAAATTAGGTCAATTTGTTGGATCCAATTACATTTTTAAAGAAAAATCAATAATTTTGTTTACTTTGACTTTGTTTTTTGTGTTTTATTCTTTGCGTTATCTAAGTTACTCTCCTTCTCAGCTTGTCTTAAATATATTCCAAAACATTCTGGTGGTTTTGAGAGAAAGATCACGCTGTGAAACTGGAAGTTGACTTAAAGTGGCTAACTAGCTACTAGCATGATCCACACGTTTTACACCTTGTATTTGTACTATTCTTCACAGATTTGAAAATGACAGGAAATCTGCTAAAACTAAATTTTTTTATTGTTGGCAATAATTGAAATAAAATCCAGTTTTATTTTAGTTTTGTAGCCTGAAAGAGCTGCTGCAGAGGGACCAAAGAGCCACACGTGGCCCCAGAGCTGCAGGTTGCAGACCATGATTCTGTTGTGTATAGGACAAGACCACATATGTCAAAGTCAAGGCCCGCGGGCCAGATCCGGCCCGCAAATTAATTATCTATAGCCCCCTGTATGATATTTAATTACTATTAGAATTGGCCCGCAGGCCATAGCCGCCCGCTGGTGTTTTGCATGCACCAACATTCCCCACAATGCAACGGTAGTAGGGGTGGGGCCGATCCGATCCGGAGTCCTGTCTCATGAACCCAAAGTAATAAGACCCGCCTCACGTCACATTCAGGAAATCCATTCCATAGTTTGCAGCCAGCTACAGCGTGCGGACTGAGTGAGTAGCACTTTAGCTAACAGCTAGCCAACTTTTCATCGTAACATGTCCGCTGTGTGGAAGTATTTTACACTAAACACCACAAGACAGCAACATGCAATGTCTGCAGAGCCATAGCGCCACATTAAACTAAGTTAGTTTTACCTTGGACATTTGAGCTCCGGGGCTTCAGCGGGACGTCACTCTCGCTGAACCGAAACAGGGAGACAGCTGCGTCCAGTCCGACCCGCTGTCTGACCGTCTCGTAGGAGGGACAGGCGGAGAGCGGCTGACTGAAATCAGAGCGCCCGCCCCGGATTGAACAAGAAAAACACACAGCTGAAGCCACGGAGCTCGAATGTTTACCGAGAAGTTGCTACACTTAAAAAAAAAAAAAAGTATTCATTTCAAATAAAACTAGCACAACATTTGAATAGACACATGACACAAGACATGTAATATAAATTTAAAATGAAGGGTGGCAGAATGAAGAGAGAATCTTATTCTATCTGCCCCCATTGTACAGAACAAATCAATTCCAACATAATAAAAACTTTAAGCAACAAGAAAGAGAAATGAAAATATGTAATAACAATGATAGTAAGTCAAGAGACATAAAGGATCAACACATGTAATTAACAATTTTGAAACTAGACAAGATAAATTAATTTATATATATTTTTGCAAATATTTTTTAAAATCGTATTCTTAAATGAAGATATTGATTTTGCATTTTTAATTTCAGCTTCCAAATTGTTCCACAATCTAATTCCTTGGATCGAGGTTGACCGACCCCTCAAACTGGTTCTAAATTTCAGTCTCACAAAAATCTCAATTCCCTTTAAATTATAGCAACTTTGACGTTTAAGAAAGTGTGTTAGAATGTTTGGTGGTAATTCATTTATGTGAGCTTTGTACAAAACTGAAAGAATATTGTAATCCACTAAATCATGGAATTTTAATAACTTCAATTTGTAAAATAAAACACTTCATCATAATTAATGACCAACAGCTATCAGCTGTGGAAAATGAAGGATTTTGCAGCTTAATCAATCAATCAATCAATCAATCAATCAATCAATCAATCAATCAATCACCTTTATTTAACCAGGTAGAGCCCGTTGAGATCGAGATCTCTTTTACAAGGGTGACCTGGTCAAGTGGTCAGCAGCACACGTCACATTGGCAATAGGCATTTGCACTTATCAAAAGAAAATAAAGAAAACTACAATCACAGTAAACAGATGTTGACAGTTCAAAACCAACAGGATATGACAGATTTCTATATACATTATATACAAAACAAGCAGACAGACCTCGGTTGGGTAAATAAAGTTAAAAAAATCAACAATGACATGTATATTGGATAAGTAATGGTTAGAAACATCTGCAATGGTCAAGTTTCTTGATGACATTTTCTACTACGGTTGACATAAAGGATCCAGGAGAGATGAATGTTGATAGTTTCAGATCTTTCTGTAAGTTGTTCCAGGCTGAGGGGACGGCGAAGCTGAATGCTCTTTTTCCTAGTTCAGTTCTGACAGGAGGAACTGACAGGAGGACTAAATCGTTAGAGCGCAGGGAGTAATGACTGTGTGATGTTTGTATTAAGGAGGTGAGGTATGACGGGACTAGGTTTAGGAGGGTCTTGTAGATGAAGGATATCCAGTGAGTGTATCTGCGAGTGCTGAGAGATGACCAGCCAGATTTTACGTAAAGCTCACAGTGATGAGTGCGATAACTGGAGTCAGTAATGAACCGAAGGGCACCGTGGTAAATGGAGTCTAAGGACTGTAGGTATTTTGATGCAGCACTCATGTACAGCACGTCACCATAATCTAGTATTGGCATGAATGTTGCAGCTACTAATGTTCTCCTGGCTTTGCATGAGAAGCAGGATTTGTTTCTGAAGAAGAAACCTAGCTTCAGTTTGAGTTTAGTGGCCATTTTGGAGATGTGGGTTTTAAAAGACAGTTCAGTGTCAATGTTGAAACCTAGATATTTGTAGGTGGAGACCATTTCTATTTGTTTTCCCTCTTGGGTTCCAATTTGAGGTGGGTTCTCTGGTTGCTGCTTTCTGTTGGCAAGAACCATGAACTTGCTTTTGTCGGCATTTAGGACCAGTCTAAGTTTTTGCAGCCGTGACTGAATAATATTAAAAGCGTCCTGAAGAGAGGTGAAAGCTTGGCTGAGGGAGGAAGAACAGCAATAGATGATGGTGTCATCTGCGTAATAATGGTGGGAGGCATTTGACAGATCACTGCAAAGATCGTTTATGTATAGGGAGAAAAGAATGGGACCCAAGACAGAACCCTGTGGCACCCCTTTCACAACATCTAAGAAAGTAGAGGAGGATCCGGCTACATGAACAGACTGCGTTCTGTCAGTTAGGTAGTTGGTGAACCAGGAGACTGCAAGTTTTGATAGACCAGAGTGTTCCAGGATGTTTGTCAATAGTCTGTGATCAACTGTATCAAATGCCTTGGACAGGTCTATAAATAGGGCAACACAGAATTGTTTGCAGTCCAGGGCATGTATGATGTCATTTAATACTTTGAGAACTGTAGTGACGGTGCTGTGTTGTTTTCTGAATCCTGACTGGAATTGTGATAGAATATGGTTTGCTTGTAGGAAATCAGTTAGCTGATCACAGACAAGTCTTTCGAACAGTTTGGCAAGAATGCATAATTTTGAAATTGGTCTGTAGTTGTTGACATTTGTTGGTTCACCCCCTTTTAGCAGAGGGAGAACAAAAGCTGATTTCCAGATTTTGGGTATTTTATTTGTGTTGAGACTGAGATTGAAAATATGGGAAAGAGGTTCAGCAATGAAATCTGCAGCTAGTTTTAGGAAAAGTGGTTCTATGTTGTCAGGTCCTGCTGCTTAATACTTGCAGCCAACAGTAAACAATCATAAAAAAGCATATTAATTAAAAATCATAAGAAAACTGTATTAAAAAAATAAAACGAAACATAAACAGCTACATTATAGCCTGGTTAGAACCAGACCCTGTCCTTCACTTCGCTTCAGACAAGGGTCTGGACTTTTTCCATTTTAAAACGATTCTTGCTGGAGGCGTTGGCCTCTGCTGAGGAACAAAACTATTGGATATTTTGAACAGGCAAAGCATTCTGCTCCCTCCCCTTAGAGCCACCCCACGTGCTCTGGTGAACTTACCATACCATACCATACCATTTTATTTATAAAGCACTTTAAACAGGAACAAGTCCACACCAAAGTGCTGGACAAACAAACACGCAACAGGCAACACAGACAATGAAGTACAACACGAAAAACATAAAAACATTGCAGATCATAAATCAAACGATCCAATACAAATCAGCTGGCATTGAAAGCGATGGAGTAGTAGTGAGTTTTTAACCGGGATTTGAAAACCGAGAGGGAGGGGGCCTGTTTGATGAGCAGCGGTAACTCGTTCCAGAGTCTTGGGCCTGCTACAGAGAACGCCCTGTCACCCCTGCGCTTAAGGCGAGTTTCTGGAACTATTAAGAGTACCTGATCCTCTGACCTCAAAGCACGTGGAGGGACATATGGGTGTATCAGATCCGAGAGATAGGCGGGGGCGAGACTGTTCAGCGATTTGTAGACATACATGAGAATTTTGAATTGGATTCGAAGATGAACCGGTAGCCAGTGAAGGGAGGCCAAGACTGGTGTAATGTGCTCTCTTTTGCGTGTGCTGGTTAAAAATCGGGCAGCTGCGTTCTGAACCAGTTGTAATCGTGCAATGGTGGCTTGACTGACGCCAAACAGAAGTGAATTGCAGTAATCAAGCCTAGATGTAATGAATGCGTGAATCACTGTCTCCAGGTGCTTTTTGGATAATATGGGCTTCAGCTTAGACAGACGCCTCAGCTGGAAAAAACAGGATTTGACGATCATGTTTACATGACTGTTGAGTTTCATGGAAGGATCCATTATCACTCCCAGATTTTTGACTTTTTGTTTTTCGGATAGGGGTAGAGCAGACAGGTCAATGCAGTGGTTTGAGGTTGTGTCATTGGGAAGGAACAATATGGCTTCAGACTTCTTATCATTGAAGCTTAAGAAATTTAAAGCCATCCAGTCCCTGATGTCAGCCAGGCAGTCGAGCAGAGGTTGAATAGAGCCTGTACCATTTTGTCTTAGGGGGAAGTAGATTTGACAGTCATCAGCGTAGAAGTGGAAAGGTATATTGTGTTTCCGGAAAATAGCACCGAGTGGCAGCAGGTATAAGGAGAACAAGAGAGGACCCAGGATGGACCCCTGCGGAACCCCCCATTTAAGAGCCGCCACTGCAGAAGTAAAATCATTGATGGACACACAAAAAGACCTGTCAGAGAGGTAGGATCTGAACCAGTTTAGGGCTGATCCTGAGATGCCCACCCACTGCTCCAACCTAGCAATGAGGATCTCATGGTCGATGGTGTCGAAAGCGGATGTGAGGTCCAATAGGACAAGCAGCACAGAGTCACCAGTATCTGTGGATAGAAAGATGTCGTTAAAAACCTTCAGTAGGGCAGTCTCAGTGCTGTGGAGGGATTTGAAGCCTGACTGGAATAGCTTGGGGATAGCGTGATAACTTGACAACTGCTCCGCCTCCTGAAGCTTTTCTCTCGCTGCTGGCTGCTGCGCTGGAAATCCTGTGTTTATATGTTATAAAACGTTTAAATAAAATAAAATAAAACCATGGATCGCTGGTCCAGCTCACCAGAAGACCAGAAAATCTGATGGGACTCGGGCAGCAACGTAAAACCCGAGTTTAATTCTCGTGACAACCTCAGCCATTTCCTTGTTCATTTCAGCGGAGGGAGAGAAGGAGGAGGGAGCGAGCGATCACTTGACTTTTGGCCAAAAAAAACAAAAGAAAACTCCAGATAAGGGATTAAGAAGGGGAAATTAATACATTTATATCACATATAAAACAGTCCTGCATCGCTTTGAATGAGAACATGCCGCTGCTCGCTGGCTGCGCGCTGGCAGAGCCCTTTATAGGGCTCTGCGCGCTGGGACAGGTGGGGGCATGGGTTAGGGGGCCAAAAACTCCGCCCCTTCTGTTCTCTGATTGGTCCGAACAAAATTCTACCGGAGAAATCGTTGTGAATGGGAGAAGTCCCAGACTGTGCAGTGAAGGGAAATGAGAATTGAGCGGAGCTGTGCAGGAAGGCGAGGGCCAGGCTAGCTACATTATAAAACAATGTAAAATACTAAAAGCAGGAACATGTCTGTGTTTATCTATGCCAAGAACTTAACAGATGTAAAGCTATTTGATATTTTATTTAATTCATTTATTAATTCATTTAAAAGAGACAAAATAAAACAAATTCATCAAAAAGAAAACATTGAATGAAAAGAGTGCAGAAAGAAGAAAAAAAATCTTATATCACCCCTTATAATAAACATTGAACCAGTCCGGCCCTTGGCTTGTAGCAAATTTGTTTTTTTGGCCCTCAGTGTATTTGACTTTGCCACCCCTGCTTTAGACCATGTAATCTACTTTTAACAACAGAAGTCGCTACTGAATGTAGCTGCAATTTGAATTAATATTCAAACCATTCATCTGCATCTTTGTTGCCAATAACGCTCTCAGATCGTGAACGCAGTTACCTATGACGTAAGCAAAGGACACTCTGTAGAGTAGAGTCATTTATAGTACTCTTCACAGCCAAACGAAGCTGGATAGACTCTGTTAACTTAGAAAAC
The DNA here is from genome assembly GCA_038048925.1 of Garcialebias charrua. Taxonomy (NCBI): domain Eukaryota; kingdom Metazoa; phylum Chordata; class Actinopteri; order Cyprinodontiformes; family Rivulidae; genus Garcialebias; species Garcialebias charrua. The sequence goes on from JBBPBX010022137.1 coordinate 20,689, forward strand.
CAGCTCCTGTTGTTCGCAGCGTATTCGGAAAAGTTTAAATTGTTCTATGCCGGTTCAAAATGTTTTTTTTTTTAACAAACAAAATTCCAGCTTATATCTACATTTGTTTACAAGTTTAATTTTTAAAAATACTTTATTGTTCATCTGAGAAATGTGCTTTGAATGTAGCTGTTATACACAGTAAATCAAATTAAATGTCTTCTATTGACAACACAATAAAACATCAATTTGTTAAAAAGTAAGTAATACTCTGAGTAGTTTTTGAGAAGAGTACTTTGTACTTTTACTTAAGTATTTTTTATAACACCAGTACTTTTACTTGCAATTGAGTACAATTAAGTAGTGTGACAGAACTTGACTTGAGTACGAATTTTCAGTACTCTTTTCACCTCTGCTGGTCCCAGGATCAAACCCACGACCAGTGCCACTTCTTCCCCCCTTCGTAATACCATATACTAAAAATAATACTCATTAATATTTTTTTATTGCTTTTTTTATTGCTTCATGTTTTTATCTTCAAGGAATAATTTTCTTTGTAGTTTTGTGGAAGGATTATGAACAATCAGTATCTTCCCTGTTGCAGATAGCTCTTTAAACAAGCTCAGGATGAAGAAATAGTTTAATTCTGAGTCTAAGAGGGGCAAAATTACAGTAGAATGTTGTCATCTAAAATGATTCCATTCTCTATTTTCAAAGTTGTGAGAACATCATTTTAAAAACGTATACACCCTCCAGGAGTGACATTGCATGATTATTCCAGCAGTAAAAATAATATTCCTGCTAAAATTGCCCCAAGCTGCAGTGGAAGTCCACAACTAGCTGCTGTTCATTTAATTTCCTATACAGTACTGTATTTGTACAGGTTAGTTTCATTGCAACACAACTGTTTCATTTGCTAGAGACACTTGTGCTGTTGCTGCTGTTTTTAAAGTGCTACGAGTTGTTTTGAAACAGCAGCAGCAACCTTTGGTCCTGGCTCCCCATTTAACGTCTCTTTTAACTAATTTATCTTCAGACGTTTTTTTTAACCTTTTTTGAAGACATGTTAATTAAATGTATTGCATGAATGTGTTTTGTGATTTGCTTTTATGTATGTTTGAATGCACATTATTTTGATGCCTTAAACTCATACGAGGTTCATGGCAGTGAGGGTGGGGAAGGAGAAGTACTGTTAAACTTTATAACATACCATACCATACATTACATAACATACACCATACCACGCCATACCACGCCATACCATACCATACCATACATTACATTACATACACCATACCACACCATACCACACCATACCACACCATACCACACCATACATTACATTACATACACCATGCCATGCCATACCATACCATACCATACCATACCATGCCATGCCATACCAGACCATACATTACATTACATACACCATGCCATACCATACCATACCATGCCATGCCATACCATTCCATACACCATACCATACATACCATGCATTCTATACACCATACCATACATTACATTCCATACACCATACCATGAGGGTGGGGAAGGAGAAGTACTGTTAAACTTTATACCATACCATACCATACCATACCATACATTACATACACCAAACCATGCCATACCATATACCATACCATACCACGCCATACCATACCATACATTCCATTCCATTCCATACACCATACCATACATACCATACATTCTATACACCATACCATACCATAAATTACATTCCATACACCATACCATACACCAGACCATACATACCATATCCATTCCATTCCATTCCATACACCATACACCATACATACCATACCATACCATACATTCCATTCCATTACATTCCATACACCATACCATGCCATACATTCTATACACCATACCATACCATACATTACATTCCATTCCATTACATTCCATACACCATACCACGCCATACATTCTATACACCATACCATACCATACATTCCATCCCATACACCAAACCATATATACCATACCATACCATACATTACATTACATTACATTCCATACACCATACCATACACCATACCATACACCATACCATACATACCATTCCATACACCAAACCATATATACCATACCATACCATGCCATACATTACATTACATTCCATACACCATACCATACACCATACCATACATACCATACCATACCATACCATACCATACCATACCATACATTACATTACATTACATTCCATACACCATACCATACACCATACCATACATACCATTCCATACACCAAACCATATATACCATACCATACCATACATTACATTACATTCCATACACCATACCATACACCATACCATACATACCATACCATACCATACCATACTATACCATACCATACCATACCATACCATACATTACATTACATTCCATACACCATACCATACACCATACCATACATACCATACCATACATACCATACCATACCATACATTCCATTCCATACACCAAACCATATATACCATACCATACCATACATTACATTCCATACACCATACCATACACCATACCATACATACCATACCATACATTCCATTCCATACACCATACCATACACCATACCATACCATACATTCCATTCCATACACCATACCATACATTCTATACACCATACCATAGCATACCATACCATACTATACCATACTATACCATACCATACTATGCCACTTTATTTATAAAGCACTTAAAACAGCAACAAGGTCAACCAAGTGCTGCTGCCATTTATTTATAAACCTATTTAAACTCTGGTGTAGATTCTCAGTCGTCCAGGACATGATAAAATCAAAAAAGGCGTTCAATACAGAACAACTGGACTTTATTTGTAACAAACAAGATGTTTCGCTCATCATCCGATAAGCTTTCTCAATTGGAGACTGTGGCTGTGTCAGGGGCTGCGTCCTCATGAGGACCCAGCCTAGCTGGGCCGAGTAGGCCACGCACTCACAAGACCGGGTGGGCTGAGCGAAACTGCTGAAATGGGACGGTCTAGCCTTCAGGAGAGCCGGCATTGAAGTGGGTGGGGCGTTCTCTTGAAGTGGGTGGGAAGTTCTTGTGTGCGCGCTTTGTGTGTGTGGAAAGAGAAGGGACGCCGCTAAAATATATTAGTTAGCTGAATACATGTATATATATTAGTGTTTCTGAGTTTACTGTTTGTTAAGAACTGATTACAAATCAGCTTATAAGGGGCGATCTGTTAAAACCCAGAGTGGACCTATGAAAAGCAAGTTGTCCAGTAGCTCAATTGGTTAATCAACCTGCGATTGGTGCAGAGATACTTTTCTCGAAGCTGGTTCGAATCTCACTCGGTACGGTTAAAACTTATTTTACGTTTGTCTTTTATTGGATAAAAAAATGAGGACTGAGATTAAAAGGAAGGAGTTTGTGAAACTCCTTTTTTTTATCCAATAAAAGACAAACGTAAAATAAGTTTTAACCGTACCGAGTGAGATTCGAACCAGCTTCGAGAAAAGTAACAACTGAGCTACTGGACAACTTGCATTTCATAGGTCCACTCTGGGTTTTAAAAGATTGCCCCTCAGAAAATCCTTGCTACGCACGTGTAAAATAATCTGATTTGTAATCAGTTCTTCAAAAACAGTAAACTCAGAAACACTAATATACTGTATATTCAGCTAACACATTTTTTTGTCGTTTCTGTAGTTAAATTTTAATGAGATATATTCGAGCTGAGGTTGTTTGAGATGACTAAATAAAGGTTGAATGAATGAATGAGGTTGTTGTCAGAACGAGCTGATGACTCAACAACACGCAACAGCCCCGACCCTGCACGCAGAAAGTCCCACCCCCCGCGAAATCTCTGCTGGCGCTATGAATTCTGGGATAGCCTCCGTCTTGAAGGATTCACGAATGCATCCTTCGATTTCGACAGGAAGTAGGCCGCATTCCTCGGCCGCATGAGGAGGAGTCTTCGAATTGGGACAGTCCTCCGCGCGGGGCAATGACGTATGCGGCCGACAAATGCGCACTCATGAGGACCCAGCCCCTGAATTGAGACACAGCCTGAGAGAGGGAGAGAGAAGTTATAAGCAAAGCTGGGCCACTGGTGCACACCAAACTAGGTAAATTGGAAGCTAACACACACACATACTTGGGATAACACGTGCCTGTGACCCATTCAAAGTTCAGTGTGTGAAAGCAGAGCTTACAGAAAACACACACACATCCTACTGTATGTAAATTGACAAACCACACTTCACACATTGATAACAGGGACCTGTCAAAGTCTTTGTTGGTCTAATTCACAAACAAAGCTCCTCTGTTCTCATCAGGTGTGAGACGCCTGGGGACCAAATCCAGGGCTGCACTATAAGTTTTAGAAAGTTGAAATCTTAGACCTCCTCCTCTGTTTAACGATGGTTTCTCTCTTTTTACATAAATCGCCTCCTTCACACCTCTCTCAAACCACCTGTGCTCTCGGTCCAAAATATGTACATTTTGGTCCTCAAAAGAGTGTCCCTTGTCTGTGAGGTGGAGGTGAACAGCTGAGTTTTGTCCAGAGGAGGAGGCTCTCCTGTGTTGAGACATTCTTCTGTGGATTGGCTGTTTAGTTTCTCCAATGTATAAGTCTGGACAGTCCTCGCTGCACTGGACTGCATAAACTACACCACTCTGTTTGTGTGTAGGTGTTTTGTCCTTAGGGTGGACCAGCCTCTGTCTGAGAGTCCTGCTGGGTTTGAAATGTACTGGGATGTTGTGTTTGTTGAGAATCCTTCTGAAATTCTCTGATAGTCCAGCAACATAAGGGATGACAATGTTTTTTCGTCTGTTCTCCTTTTTCTGTTCCTTATTGTGTTTTGGAAATTTCCTCGCTGACTTGACAAAAAGTCCTTC